>CAUJNA010001634.1:52500-57500 GCA_963377175.1 Effrenium voratum | reverse complement strand
GAGTGCGCAGTTGCCCGCTCAATTCTTCAGTCAGGGGGCACTAATCGGATTGTAGTGAGCAGATTCGTCACCCGACCATTTGTAGTGCGGGCAGTATGCTGAGCACAAGGACCCCTGTAAGTCTAAGTGGATAGCATCCGGGGAGCAACACCGACGGCAGAGACAGAAAACTTCCCAGTCTTTGGCTCGTCATGTTTTTCGATGTAAGACTTTTCTTGGGTTTGCTATCATTTTTGGTGAGCTACAAGGCACGTCGTTCCATTTGCTCATATACCTGGGGCTGACACGGCCAGGTGTGGCTCGTGACAAGCAAACACACGGGCCGGAAGTTTGCTGCGAAGCGCCCAGACTCAAAATGCAAGAATCTTGGGAAAGGCTTCCAACTTTGGGGAGACACGTAGGCCCTCAGTTACCTGGAAGGGTTCTTAGAACCTAAGAAGGGGTCCTGAAGGGGTTCTTAGAAGGTTCCTAGAACCATTCAGATGGGCAGGAGGGACTGACCATCTGTGGAACTGGGTTTGTGTTTTTTGGAAGGTTCCCTTCCGCCTGCGAAGGGCAAACCAAAAGGACACCCACTGGTGTCGATCCGAGGGGCTTCCCTCTTTCCACCAGCTTGATTTATCCAAGATCGACATTCTCCCAATTCATTGGATTGGTGGTTTTGGGATTTGGACCCGAGTTCCTTTTGGACCAAACGGGGAAGGTACACCTTATCGTAAGGCCAGACCACAAGGTGGAGCGTAAGTTGATATTGGGTTCAACCATCATGTTGAGCTGGTTTAAGTGAGCTGGTGGGTGAGCCGCTCGGGTAGAGACCAAAAGCAAAGATTTGAGCCATCAGAATCTGGGTAACTGAGGTTTAGGGGGCAGTATCAACCATGGCTGAGGCTTTCCACCCTGTTGATTCTTCATCATGGACATCATGGGTGTTGGGATGACTCCTGGACATTTTGGCCCCATTGTCCACGGTATCGTGGGTTGGTGTCTTTGCCGTTTGGGCTTCAGCACGCGAGCATCCTTGTGGCTTGTCAAGTCAAGTGACTGGCACGCCCCAAGCTGCAATCCAGTGGGGTGATTTCGATCTGTCTCAACACAGGAGAAACCCCTAAAATGGATAGTCCCCTTCAACAACACCCCAACAGGGTCCTACTTGGATCAAACACCCAAAGAGCAAAAGAGACTCTACAAACCCACCTTCAGAGGATTAACTCCACGGATACTCGCCGACTCGGGCCTTACCCGCCACTGGGCCAGCCCCTGCATGGCTACTTCGTCAAGCGCCGAGTGCCAGGGTCCCGTCCGAATTGCAGCGTCTCCTGAGCAGCAGACGAGCAACGCACAGGTCTCTCCAGCTGTCTTGGCTGAGGTGGAGACTCTGCTACGCTCTCTCCTGTCAGCGGGTGTGGCAGTGCCTGCGCAGGGCGCGCTCATCGGCAACATCACAATCATCAACTCTGTTCACATCACCACAGACAGGCAGAATGGGCTCAACGTCAACAACGACATGGCGGGCGCCTTCAGGGGCAACAACAACGCAACGAGTGGCACAGGCGACGTGACTCGGCAAAACGGAGTCATGACGCCGGTCACAAACAATATGCAAGGCGCGCTGAGGCACAACAACAATGCCGAGAGCGCCACTGGGGATGTTCGGCGGCAGAATGGCGCGTTCTGCCCGTGCTGTCTCATGTGACCTTTCCCGCCAATCCAGAACGAGATGAATGCCCTCTTTCGCTCGACGGATTCGTACACGCGGGCTGTTCCGACGGCTATTGGAGTATTTAACACGACGAACATGCAAGACACAATTCATGCTTTAGACTGGCATGTCCACCTCTGGCACGCATCGAATCCATGCTGCCTTTGCAATGTGTCACACGCTCACCCGCTCAAGTTCGCATGGGGCCGTGGGCGCAGCTGGACAAATGTGCTCACGCAAGCCCAAGAGAAGGTTCCTTCCTCCAGTTTCCTCACTCCAATGGCGTGTGTGGGTTTTTGGTGTGCCCTTTTCAGCTTGGTTGAAAGGGAAAACAACAGGACAACCACTGATGTTGGTTCTTGACACAAACCCATGACGCTGCGTTTCAGCTGAGGACCTACAACTTGCCCGGCATCTCCGAGCTGAAGTGCAGGGAGCCTGAGAGACCGCTTTGTCTTTTTGTTCTTCCTTTTTTTCCGTGTGTGTGTGCTGAAATAGAGGACAGCCCCGCGCCCCCCAAACAGCGGCGCCTTCCCTTTGGTGATCCTTGAAGTCAACCCCAAGGGTCCCGGCAAGTTGCCCAAAAAGCCATGGCCAAGAGGGTGGTTTGAGGAAGACCTTTGACGTTCCTATGTGACCCTGCGTTATAGTGGCTGGAACGCTCCAGGTTGGTGGAAAGCAACGTCCACTAGAGATTCCGCCATTAAAAGTCATGCCCCCAGTGAAGGGGCCACCAACCAATACGTCCACAACCGTCAGACCATTTTCCAGGGTGAACTGGCCCCTTGGCCCGGAGATGAGTTCTGCCGAGTGAAGTGTCGCCATACATGTCAGAATTTCGGAGGTCTTGGTGTGCCTGTTGTGAGGGTACCCTTTTTGCCACCCTTGTGTAGGTTCTTGAGACAAACCCATTTGAGGTAAGGAGATCGAGACAGAGGTGGAGATCCTTCTAACCGTGGACCACCCCAACCTCGCGCGAATGGTCGACGCCTACGAGTCCAAGGACGGAAACCCATGAGTCCAAATCCATGTGTGGAATATGGGTTTCTTGGTTCCAGCCATGCAATCGCTTAGGCTTTTAGTTATTTTTGAGGTTTAGTGCTAGTTTTCATTAAACCCCCAAAGGGAAACTTTCACCAGGGGATCTGGGAAGAGGCTTGGCTTGTCTTACATTGGGGGGCCCCCAAAAGGCTTCGGTGTTCCTTTTGGTTTCCCCTTAACACCAAAAAGAGCTTCCCTGCAACACACCCCGTGTTCAAAACTGCAAATGAGTCCAATGTTGATGTAACAGCGCAAACATGGTTGGTGGATATCAATGCGTTCCAGATTCAGAACCATCTCGCTGGCTTTCGGCAAGCAAGGATGAAGACATCAGACCTATGATTGTTGCAGCGGATGGTTTGCTCATTGTCACTGAGAACGAGCAAGAAAAGGGACAGAGAGAATGACGAAGCCTGGGGATAGGGAGTATGCTTGTCAATATGTTTGCCCCTTGCCCGGATATTCCATTGCCCTAGGTTTGTAAGTAACCAAGCCAACTGCCCTTCAACTACCCAACATAAAACGGCTGGTTACCCACCATAGTGGGAACTGGGATGCACTGGGAATGGGATTGTTTTCCGACGTTCTTGTTCCAGAATCGTGGACATCCAGGAAAGATTCGCCATGAAAACAGGGCATTGGGAGCCGGAGCTTCGGCTTGGGAGCTCACTTCCCGCATCACGTGTTTTGGATTTCCCGGAGGGTCAACTCAAGTGGGCGTGTCTGAAATAGCACTTGGACCTACAAAATGGCAAGGGTTTCCTTTTGGTTCCCTTTAAAACCCGAAGGAAACACCCAAGTCTTAACTTATTTTGCGCAAGCGTCCGCAATGTTCGCCATTGACAACCCCGGATTCCTTTTTTCTAGACCAAAGCCGGGCGTTTTTCCCCTGTACCCAATCGATTTCCCTGTACGTAAGCTCAAGAGAATCGACGTATCAGGGAATCCTTAGTTGGTGGCTTGGATGGGTTTGGGGATCTGAACCCCTGGTTCTTGTAAAGGGTCAATGGGACGCCCCTCACCTCCAAACCGATTCGGCTCCCTTAAGCCAGTGCCTGATCTGAACCGACCGCCGGCCAGGAGTGCCTCACTTTGATCATGGAACTCCTGGAGGGCGGGGAGCTCTTTGACCGCATCATCGAAGCAGGACGCGGCCATCGGAAGCGATCGGATCCGCGAGTCCGACGCGGGTGGCGTTCGTTCGCAGCGACGGGGGAGTTGCTCGGCCCAGATGTTTCAGTCCAGGCATTGTCAACATAAGGTCAAAACAAACGAGGGGCGCGTCGATTTTTCACCCATGACCACTGGGTACTTGCTCCTTCAAAAGGGGGGAACCTCCCCCCTCCTCTCCGCAAATTCGGCGCTTTTCCTTTGGCGCCCCTTACCGAGCCTCAAAAAAGCCTCAAACATTTCAGACCCGAGCTGTGAATTCCGCAGGGCACTTCACGGAGAGGGACGCGGCGGAAAATGTCTGGCAGATGCTGTTGGCCATCCGCCCCTCGGAGAAGGGAAAGTGAGGGTACCTTTATTTAAAGGAAAGTGCAAAGGACACCACTCATTTCGGGGGGTTCCCGATTGTTATTTGAGACAACTCCACGTGGATTGCACTTTCGACTGAAAATGACTCGGCCAAAGCCTTCCTTTGGGGCCCGGGCGCACGCTGTGAGGGCCCGTGGCAAGGAGTCCGCACGCGGACTCCTTGGTCTTTGGGTTTTGGGATGGCCCATTTGGTACCAGCCCTGGAACTCTTCATTTGCTGTTTCGTTTCCCCCTGAGTCTTGGGGCTATGGCTGTGTGAGAAAAGGCTTGGAACGGATATTCACTCACATCTTCCACGAAGATGTTCGAGGTTGAATGATTTTTGCTTCAGCTTTTTTTTGCTGGAGTCACAAGGGGCCCACCTCCTCTTTTTGCACGTCCCTTGGCAGGAGAGGGCAAACTAAACCGCAACCTCGCAAAGATGTCGGGCCTAATGACTCCATTTTTTTTAGTTTAAGTTTGAAGATGAGTACAAATCATGCAAAATTATGGACTCAGAATTTAGTGAGCAACAATCAGTCAGCACAGTGAACCCGACTGGTAGCCTACCCATATTTGCAGCGGGTTTCTTCACATGTGTGCCAACTGCACCAATTGTTTGGGTGTTGCTAGCACTGCCAGGGTCAAAAGACTGATTGCTGTGCCGGTGTATCAACCTCGTTCTGAGGGTCTCATCTCTCTCTTCGTTCGTAAGCTTGGAAAAAGAGCCAGGCTTCTTCGG
>CAUJNA010001634.1:17500-45000 GCA_963377175.1 Effrenium voratum | reverse complement strand
AAAACGCTGAAAATGCAGGGTTTTCATTGAACAACAGAAAAAGCCGAAAAATAACACGGGTCGTTATACACCCGCCACCACCACCACCAACAACAACCGCCACCACCACCACCACAACAACAACAACAACAGCAATAACAACAACAACGACAACGACAACGACCACGACGACGACGACGACAGCAGCAGCGGCAGCGGCAGCGGCAGCGGCAGCGGCAGCAGCAGCAGCAGCAGCAGCAGCAGCAGCAGCAAGCAACCAGCAACCATCAACCAGCAACCAGCAACCAGAAACCAGCAACCAACAACCAACAGCCAACAACCAATAGCCAACAACTGAAAAGCCAGCAACCAGCAACCAGCAACGAACAACCAACAAAAAACAACAACCAACAACACACCAACAACCAACAACCAGCCCGCCAAATAATCAACCACAACCACAACCACAACCACGACCACGAGCCACAACCACGACAACGACACCGACAACGACAACGACGACCACCACAACCACCACAACCACCACGACCAGGAACCACCACCACCACCACCACCACGACCACAACCACAACCAGACGAACAGGAACAAGAGCAGGAACAAGAACAACAACGACAGCAACAGCAGTAGCAACAGCAGTAGCAACAGCAGTAACAGTAACAGCAGCAGCAGCAGCAGCAGCAGCAGCAGCAGCAGCAGCAGCAGCAACCAGCAACCAGCAACCAGCAACCAGCAACCAGCAACCAGCAACCAGCAACCAGCAACCAGCAACCAGCAACCAGAAACCAGCAACCAACAACCAACAGCCAACAACCAGTAGCCAACAACCGAAAAGCCAGCAACCAGCAACCAGCAACGAGCAACCAACAAACAACAACCAACAAAACACCAACAACCAACAACCAGCCCACCAATTAACCAACCACAACCACAACCGCAACAACCACAACCACGAGCCACAACCACGACAACGACACCGACAACGACAACGACGACCACCACAACCACCACAACCACCACGACCAGGAACCACCACCACCACCACCACGACCACAACCACAACCAGACAAACAGGAACAAGAGCAGGAGCAAGAACAACAACGACAGCAACAGCAGTAGCAACAGCAGTAGCAACAGCAGTAACAGTAACAACAGCAGTAGCAACAGCAACAGCAGCAGCAACAGCATATTTGCCTTGCGAAGCATCGGTTGGTTTTGCGCCGTGATTCCATTGCCCAACCTAGGGCAAGATCTGAAGCTCATCGACTTCGGTCTGTCCAAGTTCTGGGAGCCCACCAAGAAGATGCAAATGCGAGTGCCTGCGCCTGGTTTGGGCGCGCATATGGGTTTTCGGTGTCCCTGGCAGTTGGGCCAGTGTTGTGTTTGTCTGAACATCCATCATCCACTGTGGCGGGGGCAGCCCAGGGTAATTATGTGTTAAATCTTGCTGAACCCTTTTCAAGGGGGGTCTTCAAGGGGCACCAACACCGACCATTGAAGCGGTCCAGATTTTCACGCCATGAAGATGCTGTCAGGAGGCCTTGCTGCATGCTGCATTTTGTTTTGACTGATTCGTGTGTGTTCCATTCTTTGAGGGTACCCTTTTCGCGTGTGCTTGGAAGGGAAGCCTATAGGGACAGGGAAGCAGCGTTTTAAAGGGCCCCCTAGGTAACTTTTGAGACGTGCCGAGGGCATGCTTGAAATAAACATTGGTCATCATGTCTTAGTGATCAAGCGGTGGCTGGATGGGAATCAAAGCCGTTTCGCACAAATCCGTGGGGTTGTCCTTCTTCCGTGTAAGTGGTTTTGCAGCTCTGCAGATATGGAAGCCCCTCAAACATGGTTGGCGGACACAACGTGATGTACAAAAGGGTTGCAAGTTCCACCACTCGTGCACAAAAACAAACGGCGGTGTGTTCAAGCCCTCGCCCCTGAGGTTGGAACGCTTGATTACATGGCGCCTGAGGTGCTGCACAGGCCAGATGGCAGGATTTGCACTCACTTTGGCGGTTGGGGAGTTTGTGCCTAGAGATTTTCATTGTCAACTTCGAATTTGTCCGGAAGGCGAGCCAAGAGGTACGAAGAAGGGATGAGCGACACCACTTTGGATCCTGTCCTGCCGAAGGTTCCGATCGGCCTGCTTTGGGGTTCTTTCAAAGGGCTAGCACGAGCCGCATCTTTGAGCAGGCGGCTGGCCAAACCTCTGTTTGGGTCTAGAGCGTCCAGATCAATCGGAAGAATCTGAAATATTTGTGGCGAGCCCGCCGATGCCTGAGTTCATATTAGTGAATTCTGATAGTTTGTGTCAGGTTTCAGCTAGGTTTGGGAGAACAGAGTTTGGGAGAACGGAGACCCCTTTTGAGAACCATGTACAGGCTTGTCTCCAAATAGGGGAACACCCCAAAAATCTTTGCCCTTTTCACTTTAGATCAACCCAAACAAAGTATGCCAAAAAGCAGAATCCACTGTTGGTGACTAGCAAAGCCATGAAACACCTAGTCCGTTCCTTGGTTACCTAGCATTTGTGCAGATCGAACGAGGGTCCGAGGAAACACATTCATGGCAAGTTCTCAAAGGGGGGTTGTCGCACAATTTTGGCGACCCTCCAAATGGGTGCTTTCCTTTTGTTTCCCTTTGTGCTCAATCCCAACAACTGGGTTCCGCTCCAAAAGAAGACAGAACCACACCCATGTATTGGTTTCCAGGTTTCCTTCCGTTTTCCCTTTAAACCCAACCAACAGTGGCTTCCCAACAAGAAAGACCGCCCTGACATTCGATCCAGGAACTACACGTCCAAGTGTGACCTTTGGAGCTTGGGCGTGGCTCGCCACAGAAATGCGGATGTCAGATGGGGCGGCAGGGGACCGTTGGATCGGGGTAGCTCCAAGTTTCTCTCCCTCCTTTTGCTTTGTTAGGCTGGACGGGTTCTTCCCATAAACGGCTACACAAGACAGTGTTTGTAGCATCTCAAAGGAACCCATTCAAGAGGTCACGCAGAGGAATGAAGCGCATGAGGGGCCATGGGCTTTTGGCGGTTTGCGGGCCAAGCATCAGCCTGAGATTGACTCATGACGACTGCCTGTCTCTCAACACGCGTACCGACATGTCAGTCCAAAGCTCGACGAGAACGTACGCCCGTTTCAGTCTTGTTTTGGCTTTTACCATTTCCCTGCGATCCTCCGGTTGCTGAAGAGCTCCCTGCTTGCCTCTTTGCAAACCAAAAAAGGGCAAGTCCTTTTGATCCTTTTGGCCGCCTGGGTAAGTCACCGTGAGGACATGAACCTTTATTTCAGCGGGGAATTTGGGTGTGTCTTCTTCAGGGACATTAAACGGATCCCCACTCTGGTGGGTTCCAACATCCAAAAGGCATCCCTTCAGGATGCATTTGCCTCAAAACCATGGCCTCAGAAAGGGCACCCCAAATCCGGAAGCTCACCCACTTTGAGGGGTCCGGCCCAACAAAAAGGCGCCAAAACCCAAAGAGATCGGTGGTTTCTGCATAAAACTGGGGGGGGGGATCCGGGAATCAGGTACACATGTTCTTCCTGCTCAAACGAGTAGTTTGGTTTCCTTTGGGTTATAGTTATAGTGAGTAACAATCATTTATGGCTTCCCCCAGTGGTCCCCATTTCCTGGTGGAAATCTCCAACTTGAGTAACAGTCAGTCAGCATGCCTCTGTTATGGCTTAGCTGGCTGTTTGGGTTGGCTCTTGGGTTTTTGTGTCTGGTCGCAGTTTCAGGGTTTTTTACCTTCAATTGTTGGCTCTTGTTGTTGCCTCTTTGGGTTCCACCGAATGCTGGACTCATATGCGTCATCTCTGTGTTGCTTTGTCGAAACGTTGAAACTTTTGTGTGCCTGATTTGTGCCTTTTGTGTGTTTGAGGCTTACTAGTTTCCCATGGTGTTCAAAAAAAACGGGGAATCTGCAACCCTACGCAGAAATCCAAACAGCCAATCCAAAAGGCCACATAAGGTCTTGTTGAATGCCCAATGGCTACAGTTCCCGGGTAACCACCCTCATGATCAACGGCCCATGGCAAACCCACATGGTCATTTCCTGGCCGAATGACCATTTCGTGGTGACCAGAAGGGTCCACTTGGCCAACAAGTATTGATCAACTTCAAGCCAGGTCATCGCCTACACCTTGCTGGTGGGTAGCTTCCCCTTTGCCGGCCGTGACGGGGACAGCGCCATGCTGCAGCGCATCGCCAGCGGCAGGCGAATGCGAATTCGAGGGCGTGTTCGGGGCGAAATGGTGACCGGGGGCCAGGTGGGTAGCTGGTCTTTCTGTGAGCAGCCCCCCGTTTTTCGGGTTAAAAATGGATGTCCAAAAGGAAAAGCCGCATTTTTTTCTGGTGCCAATCCCTATTTTGACACATGCCAAGGTTTAGCCGGAAATCCGTTGCAAGGAGCTCACCGGGGGATTGGGGGAACCAGGAGCTCACCCTGTGAGAGTAATTGTTTGTTCCTTGCTTCAGGCTTGTATAGTGACTTAGTGATTTGCCACGGAACATGGGGGTCCGGGGCAATTCCATTTTTGGGTTACCCCCAAAGGGACTTACAGCAAACCCAGTGGTTTATGTGTTTGAGGACAGAAACAAGCTGGGCTCAAGCTCTGGGCAATCAACATCTGGAACGATTTGGTTTGCCGAAATGGTGGGTTTGTGTTTACAGGGTTCCCGGTATGTTATTTTTCTTTGGTTGTTTTGGTTGTTTCTACCTGCAGAAGGCCATAGTGACGAAGGAATGGACGAATAGCGGTTAACCTTTCCTTTTCCTTCTCATGGATTCGTCATTCCACTTCCCTCTCTCTTTCATTTACTTTTATTTATTGTTGGCAGTGAGTCTTGGAATGAAGGAGACAGATGACAGCGAACATTAGAATCTCAGAGATGAACCGAACGAAGGGAAAGAAGCGAGTGGACGGTGGAATGAGGAAAAGAGATAGTGAGGAAGGGAATGAAAGTAAATGGTGGATGGGTCCCTTCTCTTCCCTTCCACACCTAACATCCAAGACACAGGATTCTCTCCGTCATTGATAGAGAGGAGAGAAGAGAGTGAGATGACATGAAGCTGACTGTGGGCATTGTTTGGGGCTGATCTGGAAAATGTTTGGGGCCAGAAGGAAACATGGGGGCCCCGCCTTGTTTTGGTGTGGCTTTCCACTCGTTTGAAGATACCTTACAGGCAATGGTATGGATTAACGGAACGTCACTGGGACAGTATAAGACCTAGCCGGGCCATCCAAGTAGGGACGATGCAAATCCTCCCGGATGCCACTGGAACCGCTCAAGCCGTTCCGTGGTTACCTCAAACGCGTCCCGTGCACGCGTCCCGTGAAGACGCCCTTACATGTTTGGGCAAGCAAGGTGCCTTCATTTGCAGCAAGCCTTAGTAGGCGAGTGCGCCTCATGAACGTTGGGCCGTACCTTGGAACCTGCAAAAGTATACCTTTGGAACCCCAAAAGCGAATAGACCCCGCAAAATGCCGAAGCCGCCACATAGAGAGTCAGCTCAAATCGCTCGCCTGGCGAACCGCGAACCGCGAAGCACCAGGTTCGCCCAAGAACGCGATGCGTGGATCGCAGCTTCGGCCCTGTCCAAGGCGCGAGAGATCTGGTTCACTGCTTGTGGCCAGCATTCGGACACTTAAAGGTTATACTACTTGCGAACTCAAACTTATGACAAGTGCGAACTAGTATGCTCCAACTATAGTCGAATCAAGGGCAGCAACTGATATCCCCGCCCCGGTCAGGTTCTGACGTGGCATCACAAGCAACCAACCCCGAGGCTCCAGGGTCACATCGAGACCGAGCTGATTTGCGAGCCACGATCAAGAACGAGGGGGGAACTGATGGGTAATGCACATGTTTGCCATATGGCTGTGGGTCAAAACCAATGGTACCATTTTGGGGTGGGAGCACCACCCGTTATAGTCTGTTTTAGTGGGGATTGGGATGTTCACTGGGGGTACGGGCTTTTGACCCATGGCCATATGTGATATCAAGAACCGCCCGGTTGATTCTTTACCATGAACATTGGGTTGACCCATTCAACAGGTTTTGGTTATTGCGCCAGCAGACCGCCTTCGCTCTTTTGGGTTAAAGAACAAGGGAAAGGCAGCAGGGGGTCAGTTGGCCCAACCCAACTGACCAGAGACATCGGTTCCCTTCATGCCTCAACCAAGTCCGTGATAGCTTCCGTCAAGTATGAGTGTTGTGTACCCATTTCTGGGTTGCTCAAAATAATAATGCTTATGCTAGCTGGTAGTGGTTTCTCTTGTTGTAGTGTTGTCACACTAGGATTATGGTTTGGGATTAGGGATCATGTTGCACAGCCCAGTCTGGAGAGGTTTGACTCTCAACCAGGGGTCTATTCATCCTGGGTCCCCATATTTCCCATTTCAGCTGGTTCAAACAACCTTTTCCTTGTCACTTTTAGAGAACCTGTTTGCTCTTGGCGTGATGTTTACGGCCCTGTCAATTTCTTAAGGGACCAAGTCCAACCCAGCTGCGCCTGTTCCACAGGACTTTGTGGAGAAGCTGCTGATCGCCCCTTGGCGAACCGTCAAGGGTCGCTTCTCCAATTGGATCCTTCGTGCGTCGGAGTCTGGGGCAACATATGTGGGTTTCAACAAATTAGTTCTAGGATGCACACACGTCCTGTGGTGCAAGCTGGATCCCGTTTGTTGGAACTGGTTAGGGCCGAGATGTCTGTGTTTGAATCTATGCGGGAGTGGGTATCCCTGATACTATAGGGCATTTTGTATGGTAGACATCACCGGGTAAGCCCTCATCAAGATACAATTGCTTACGGTGGTTACTTTTTGCAATCAGATCCATCAGGTCGGGGTTCGGCTTCAAAGA
Source organism: Effrenium voratum (assembly GCA_963377175.1). NCBI lineage: Eukaryota > Dinophyceae > Suessiales > Symbiodiniaceae > Effrenium > Effrenium voratum. The sequence goes on along the minus strand of CAUJNA010001634.1, from coordinate 38,135 downwards.
TCTGACTTCACGTTGGTACCGGTCGAATCCCAAAGTGTTGCAAGCAAACCACTTGATCCTTTCATATCCTTTCCTTTCAACGAATCAAGGAATCAATTGTAGCAAGGGAACAGAACCACGGCCTCTAGTGCGCCCCAACATACGTGACTCTCATGTTTGTGTTTCCTACATATTGATACATGTATGCCATTGGCAATGAGTTTGGTAAGCAGCAGACAGCTTTCAGTCAACGAATCATCCGCTACCACAACCATGTCACTACGGTTAACCTTTCAGGCAATGCTATCATAGCCAAGCACAAAGCTGTCTTTGCCAAAAAAAACACCCCAACATAATGATCAAACAAAATGTTTTAACCAGTTTTATATGGTTTCGCAAACACACCATGAAAAAAGGAACGTCTTTGGAGTCGACAGCTACTGTAGACGATACAGAGCTTCATCTCGGCAGAGGTATTGGCACCTTCTATTTCCCAGACCCCCAAGCGATCCGAAGCTTTGCATCGCGTGACTCGAAATGCGCACGGCGTTTTTCTGTGCCGATTTCAACTCCTGTGCCTTCGGAATCCATTTGGGTCTGTCATGTTTGAGAGTTTTACAGGGAAACCTGGAGGGATCCAAAAAAGGACACGCCCATGTCCTTTGGATTTCTTTTCCTGTTTGAGGAATCCATTCTCGTTTTCTTTGAGGGTGGCTTGGGTTTCCCTGTCAACCAACCAAACAACCCAAACCCAAACCAACCCAAACCCAACCCAACCTTCCCAAACCACCCACCAAAGGGAATTCCATGTCTATATTTTCATGGGACTCCCATCGAATTCGGCCCGTCCGCGGATGTTTGCTCTCGAGGTGAACCCCGGGCTGCGGCTCTCGGCGGACCAGGCCTTAGAGCACGCCTGGATCGCCGAGCGGGAGAAGAACGCCAAGAGCTATGTGAACAAGGCCCCAGCGGGTGATGTTGACCCACAGGTACCACCGGTACTGCTCACGCGGTGCCGTGGAGACCACAAGTCCGGCTTATGTTGACCCAACCATGGTGAGATGTGGTGAGTCCCCACTCAAACCAGGGACACCCCCATATTAATAGGGGTTGATTTGTCCGAGGTCAACATTACCGCCCAATCGGGCCAAAAAGAAGTAATATGGGGCCAAATTGCCTGAAAGTTGAAAGGGAAACAATGGCGATTTATAGACCAGAGGAGTGATTGGACATAAACCGCCCATCTGAATGTCCAAGGGTGCCCCAGTAAAAATTACACCCATTTGTTTGAAGGGTCCAAGGAGCTGGCATTGGGATTTCCTGGCCATTGAAGCAGTTGTTGGGTTCGTGTGACTATCATTTGACAAGATCTATGTGGAGGGCCGGTTCCCTTCTGCGATGGTTTGTTTGTTGGGTTGTGTCGAATGTTTGCCAGGGGTGGCAAATGGACGCCTAGCGATGGAAGCTAAACGGCACGGAAGGAACCCTTATCCTTTTGGAAGGCCCTTTTTGGACAGGGATGTCGACAACCATCGTAAGGGCCCTATTACAACACAATTGTCAGAGACGTTTATGGGTGCCTGAGCGAGTGCTGTTGTGTTCGACAGCTGTTGAGAACAAAGGGACCTGCCCCCGTCTTTTGCCGGGGAATCCCAACAAATGGGCTTCGGTCAAAGCTTTGTTTTCCTAACGTGCAAACCTCTACGGTTTGGCCGGTTTGGTGGATGCCCTACATATTGCAAGTAGGGGAACAAGCAGTTGACCAGGCTTTTGGTCAATTTACCAGAGTTTTATAACCTTGATCAGGGTTTTATGCAATTTACCAGGAAGTAATGCATGTTTCCAGGTTTTTGCGCAATTCACCAGGGTTTGGTGGGTGTGGTTGGCTGACCCATGCGTTTTTCTGGCATTGCCAGGAGATTGTGGATGCACTGACCTCCTTCTCAGAGTCTTCGGCCTTCCGACGCGGCTCGGTCAACTCGAAATGGATAGGTTTGGTCACATAGGCATCCTTTTTAGGTCAGTTTAGTTGAAAGTAGATGGCACCGCTTCCAGTTTGCAAATCGTTTACCAGTGCCCTCTATTTTTTCCAAAGGACACCTATGCTTGGATAAAATTGCCAGCAGTCTTTGGTTAGCACTTGTGGCCCAAGACTTTGCAGACTTTGCAGCGTGCGGTTTCGACAAATTTCGGGAAGGTCACAGCACGTGCGAAGGATTGAGTGAACATGGTGGTGGGCATTGTGGGCAAGACCACGGGTGAACAAAGGCTCCAGCGGGCCGGTGCTATGACGCCCACAAAAGGTGTCAAAGTCACTCGTCGTGACAACCCTTTCAGCCTGAAGCTCCACGGACCGACAGCTCTGCTACTCGAGATATCAGTCCTTGCGATTTTGACGTGGTGGTTCAAGGTGTAATCAATTTCAATGCGGATGATGCTGGTGATGCAGGGTCCGCGCCCCCAGCATCCCCAGCATCCCCAGCATCCCCAGCATCGCTTGGCACATCTCCCAGCCTCAGCCTCCCGCATCGCCTCTGCGTCCATGACTGTTTCTGTTGGCAGCTGCTCCTCCCTCCCAAAAGCACAGAGCCCCTCTGGCGCCTGCGAATCTTTGCCTCACCAAAACCACGCCTGTTGTTCTTTTTGTAGCTGCTCCTCCCTCCCAAAAGCATAGTTTTTGGGAACCCCTCTTTCTAATTTGGGGTCTGTCCAGTTTTTCGCAGTGCCCTTGCTGTGCCTGGAGGACCTTCATCTAGCGCAGTGCCTGCCAGGCGCGGACCCTGTCTTGGACTTCGTTCGGTAAACGTCCTTGCTGGAAGATAGGTACCCATTGCGGTTTGCTGTCTTAGAGCCTCATCTGCTCCCTTTGGACCTGCGTTCTGCAATCTTCTCTGAATCGCCAGCCCCCTGCGTCCGCGCCAGCTGCGCACGTACGTCTACTCGTATGTCGATAGGTGCAACAAGAGTTAGGCAAGCTGGCAGGAGCCTTTGCTCCTGAATTGTGCTTGCCCTGTAGAAATGAGCCACAAAGTTGCCAATGTTACGGTAAACGTGACACAGTTCAGCATGCCTCAAAATGCAACATTTCACAAAGTGCTGAAAGGGTTGACGATTGCACCGAATCACACGGCTGAAAAAGTGCAAATTCAGCGGGGCCGCTAGCAGCGGCTTGACCTTTTACGTTTTTCTTAGGGAATCTCGACAACTCCCGGAATGAGGGGATGGGATGGGGTTATTCAGGCAAATGTCTTGGCATGTTATTTCAAATTCACGAAGAGCCTAAGGGCCTTTGCGATGATGAATGTTCGTTTCAATTCCCTTTTTTCTCCGGTAGGTGAAGGTTTGACTATGGCCGTCCACCTGGCATGGTTCCTGGTATTTCCAAATTTCCGGTTGGGCCAGCATAGGGTGTTACCCAGTTTCGTTTTGGTGTTGTTTTTATTGTGGGGTGCGTAGGGAACATGTTGAGCCCACGTTCCTGAGGTTAGCAGGGCTCAAGCGGGGACACCTCCGAAAACAGGTCCAACCCTGCAGGCTCATGACCATGCAAACTTCCGGGCCCTCCAAATGAAAAGAAAACCGGACAGCCAAAACCTTCCAACTCTCAACAAGACCAACCCAAGAGAACCGCGGAACGTTCGGGGACCTCTCCGCCCGCCCGCCCGCCCACGTCGGACGTCCGTCGAGGCGCTTGTTTGTCGGTGATGGCCATCTCCCTGTCCAACGAGGAGCGCGCGGAGGTGCACAAAGCCTTCCTGGAGATCGACACGGACTGCGAAATCGGCCCGGGGTTGAAACTCGGAGTTAGGTTTCTCGGGCGAAAAGAGAAGGCAAAAAAAGCAAACCGTATGCCTGGTTTGGTACCTGACATTTAGTAATTCTGTCATGTTGTCAGAACGTGGCTTGTAGATGTTCAGACAGGTCCCCGTTCCTGCTGCTTGACTTTTCAGTACGTGGTTTGTAGCATCGGCCAATCAGACATTGACGAAGGACCTCTTCGGAACATGTTATACAAACACAGATCACATGAAGCCAACCATTCGGATGCTTGGCTTTTTGACATCTAAATTGGTCTTGGGTATTCAACAACTTCGATTTCCGACCCTTTAACATCATCTGCATAGGGATGTGAAGAAGACATGCGGCTGCATCTTTAAGTTTGGAGCCTCGTGCCCCCAAATGGGTCGTTTTCCTTTGGTTTCCCTTCACACCAACTCCAAAAGGTCTCCCTCAAGCAAGCAAGGCCACACCCATGTTGACGGTTTAGACCACCAGCGTTGTAATCACTCGCGAGCGCAGGATCACAGCGGGCACATCACCTTGAGCGAGCTGAGAAGTGTTGCCTAGCGGAAGTGAGAAGGTTCAACTGGAGCGTTTATAGCTTTATAATATATGCCTTGAATATGCCATGTGTAAATTTGCATTGCTTTGCACATCATACACTGACAATGTGGTATAATAGGTATGCTTGTTTGTATAATGGAAGTCGATACATACATAGCCACGCCGCACATACACATACGTATAGTATGTATGATATGTATCCACGCGTGTACAGACACGTACAACTAGACATACTAAAGGTCATAATGTCCGCTGTATTCTATTTATGGTTCATTTGTTCGCAATGTTCTTGTGCTGGCTGGTGCAGCCTTTCTTATGTTTCAAATGCGTTATGCTGGGACCTGGTGCAGATCGTGCTTGGACGATCCATGGATGATGTTGACATAGCGTTGCACGCTGAAAGCAAGTGGACACCAGATGGTTTCGTGAGAATCACAGCGTCTTGATGATGCGTAACCAGCTATAGCATAGTCTATGCTCCATACTTTACTGCAAACAGCTTTGGAGTCGTTCCCCACGCTGTGGTCAGACAATTATGTTACACGTAGATTCACGTGGGCAAATATTCTAAGCTCTAGTTGGCCGCACACTGAGGTTTTTGCAAGCAATCCCTTGCAAAGGCTCCCCCAATAAGTCTAAGAGGTATGGGAAAAGTTGTTTTAGTTCCCGGACAAAGCCACGATGTCAAGACTTTCCTAGTATCCATTGAGGTTATGTAGTGGTTCAGGGGTTGAGATTTCTTGGAGCGATGGGCAGGTCTGCACAAGAGATGTGCCAAGCATGTTAAGACAGGTGACCTAGGGTCCCGAACTCACATCTTTTGCCTGTTGGGAAGGATCAACCATTGGTGCAATGTTCGGGTGAGAACTACAACCGCTGGACTAAGGCAGTTGTTTGCCAGTGATTTCCGCGCCCAACATGTGAGGATGTGCTGCGCCATTTCAGCAAGGCTCCACGCAAGACTTAACGAAGGCGCAAGCTTAGTTCATGCAAGTTGCCATTCAGGCGTTTGGGCTTGTTGGGGTGCTGAGAGCAGTTTATGATTGCTATTGTTGCTTCTTGTTGGAGGTCCTTCAGAGGAGGTTTTCAGTGCATCTATGCGTGTTGGTTTTCCTGGTACATGAGAGGAAGGTACCACTGCTTGCACCCTATTCTGGATGGAGTCACAAAGGACAGGGAGGGTCACTTGTTTGCCCTGCTCGTGTGGGTGAGTCTACTCGCAGGCCTGGCATTCAAATCCGTGCGAATCCGTGCGCTTTTCTCGGTGTCCCATCAGTGTAACCTTTCATAGACCCCAGACTACCCGCCTAATCGTGGAAGTTCGCAAAGTCCCTTTCCTACAAAGTGCTGCCGGTATTTACGCACCCTAATTACCGGCGAGCCTGCGTTGAATCCCTTCTTGCGTGGAGGTGTGTGTGTGTGTCCTTTGTTTGCGTGTGAGGGCGTGTAAACCGCTCTTCAGGTTTTGGAGGAGAAGTTCCACATTGAAGATGCCGCGGTCGCCAGGAGGGGTTGAGCGGCGTTCACATTTTCGCTGGAAGGGGAAGGCTTACTGATATGGCCGGTTCCCAGAGGTGCCAGTCAAGAAGGAACCCGCGGCAATCTGCAAAATGTGCGTTTCATTGTTTCACTTGATAATCCTCTCAATATTGAGGAGGCTTATAGACAGCAGTCTTCTACACATAAGGAGAAGCTGGCATCTCATGCCACAAGTGCAGAATAGTTTGGACGGAAGTTTCAATTTCATGGCACATTTCTTGATTTGCCATTTATGTTTGTGTCCGGATGGAAGAACCCTTGAAAACAGATAGTTTCCCTTTGGTTTCCCTTTATAACAGCCAACCAAGTTCAAGACTACCCTCCCACCTACATGGCGACGTGCAAACGCTCCTTCCTTTAGGAAAGGGGGCGACTATGCACCATGGTTTGGTGGGAGAGCAGCCTCAAAGAAAGACATACTTTGGAGGATACGTATCTTCAAAAGAACATGACCCCCGAAGAGGGGGTCCTTCCCTGAAAGAAGATTGCGTTCCAAACACCGGAAATCATGTCTCAGTCTTTCCTTATGCAAATTCCCCAGCCCTGTAGGACCTTCCAGTCCTTGCAGTCGCCCATGTCGCGTGCGGCGCTGAGATGTCCGAAAGGGCGCCAATCGTTTTCCATTTTGCTCAGAGAGGAGGCAAAGACCAGGGAAGGCCGAGGAGGGTTGGGATCATTGCAAGGGAGTCCTCCGCCCTGCTCTTTAGCCTTTCTCGGCCTAGGTGTGTTACATTGGTGTGTGTCAAACCAATCAAATGCCAGCCAAATTTGTTTTCTCCCTTCTGGCTTCCCTGTAAGCCAGACCAGAAAAGGGGAAAAGACACCCTCAAAACTGTTGTACTTGGTTCAAAGGAAGACACGGGACACCAACAGGAAACCCATTTATTTCAAAAACTGATGACCTTGTTTTGAAGGGAAACCAACAGGAAACCATCTTTTTGGGTCCCGCCGTCGTGATGGAAGAACCCACAGAGACCGTACTTTCGACGAGAAAATACCAATGGAATCCCTGTTAGAAAGTGATTAAAGTAGTGATGGGAATCAACCTGTTGGCATCACAGGCGTGGGGTGGCTGGGGGGGGGATGTTTGGGAGTGCCTTCTATTGAGTTTCCTTTTATTGAGTTTACTTTTAGGCACACTAAAAACATACACCCATGTTTTCCACGACCATGATTTGAGGTGATGAGGTCATCAACTACTCGGATTTCCTGGCGGCCATGATGTCCACGCGCATCGCGCTCCACGACGACATGCTGCGCAGCGCCTTTGGGCGCTTCGACACTGACAACTCGGGCTACATCACCAAGCAGAAGCCCCTTGGTTTTTTTAGCAGACTCGTTGAACCGGATTGGTTTCTCAAGGACAATATTTTAAGCCAATTGAGGGGAAAGGTGTTGCATCCTATGTTTGGGGTTGACCGGCCAAGCCTGTGCGTTGGCTTTTGGGTGCTTTAGGTGCAGTGGAACCGTGGGGGAAACGTTTAACGGATTCTAAGACGTGGGTTCTAGGATGCTTGCACCACAGGACAATCATGTGTTTAGTATAGTGCTATCCTGGAATCCATTTGTTCGAACCCATTTGGGTCACCCAAATGGGTTTTTGTTAATTATTTGTTGTTCTCCAGGTATAAAATTAGGTATAGAAAGGCTGCGAATTAATGGGCGTGGTTCAACAAAAACACAATTCTCTTTTTTAGGGTGTGTCATGGCCGTGCGAGCCAAATCTTTCCAAGCTTTCTCGCTCTGTGTGCCCGTCTAGGATGTTTTTTGGACGTCTATGAGCAGCATCATTTTTAGCAGAGAGGTGGGCAGAAGCTGATGTAGACATGACATGCCTGAGCTCACCACATGAATGGCATGCTAGCTGCCGAGGAAGTATTTCTTTGGATCTGAGAAGGGCTGGTCATCAAGCCTTTTGGCAGTGGGGATGATTGAAAGTCCTTGGCCTTGGAAGTGGCATGGTTGATGGAGTGTTTGTACTTCATGCTGGCCCTGGATGAAGAGGAGCGGGGCCTTTCCGAGTCTCTAGAGTAACGTTTGTTTTGCCCAGACGAGGGTCAAGTGAGAATGATTGACGCGCCACTCTGGCTCCTCAAGCTAAAAGGAAGGCACACTGCGACAGGCAAGGACTGGCCCAGCAAGTGTTTCTTGTCAGCCGGACCTTGCGGATCCCTTTGAAGTACTTCGAGGCACCATTGCAAACCTTCCGGAGAGGCTTTGACTCGAGCGACCTTTCGCAACTTTCGTGGGCTTTAACTCAGCCAGGCTGCAGATGATGCTGGGAGACTCTCTGAGTGAGGAAGAACTGGATGAGGTCATGCGCGACGCAGAGCCTTGGACTCCATCGCGCGGGTTTTCGGTTAACCTCCCAGCGGATAGAGCCATGGGGTTTTTGGGGCCTTTTGAGGTGGGGTCCACGGCCAGCGGGTGAGCTTTGTGACCAGATGAGCTCTGGTTTTACATGGGTGTGAGTTCCCTTTGTGAGTTGCTGCTGTTGTAGGGGTTAGTTTCCCCAGCAACGCATGGATCTCTTTTTTTGGGGAAAGACCCACTGATGTTCCCACGAATCTTTGACTTTCTGCCTGCCAAAAACCTACTCAGCTGCAATGTGTCGTTGGTGGAGCCCCTCAAACCCGAGTGCATGACGAATAGGGACCACTAGACTTTGCGCCTGCTGCGGTTGTTGTCCATGATTTTCCTGGCGATCCAACCCCTTTTGAGTTCCTCTTTCGTCCAGTTTAGTCAATTCACCACATGGCTCGCCATTGCTCAGATCCTTTGGTTGCAAGTGAGACGCATATATTTTCTCACCAGGAAGTCGCATGTTAGGTCCTTTGGTCAATGGCAAGATCTTGGTTGATACGCGCATGTTCCAGTTCCGGACACCGAGCCGATCTCCCTCTTTGGGGTCTCTGGCTTAGTTCGTTTGCTTTCCTTGACCTGTTTCACACCGATCACTTCTGTAGAGGTGTTGTGTATTTCGCGCTTCCGTAGAAGGTCTGTCTTTTTTTTCAGGATTTGCCGCTTCGGTTGGTTTGGAGGGGAAGCAAGCAAGCCAACCATCTTTGAAATGAGCGCCCGATGTTGAGACAAAACCGAAGTGGCTGTGATTTTCAATAGCAAGGCACCCAAACCAAGAATTGGTGGACATGAACCCAGTAAACGATGTCCACCAAAGGAACCACTCAAAAACACGGGCATCCACCCGGAAAAGGTATCCACCAAACCAAAGGATCCATACCCCGATGGAGGAAGCCTTAGCTATACGCGGTGTCCAGTAAGACACAGGGAAGCCACTCATCGATGTCATGTTGGGACGTACCCAGGGTAACAAACACATGCGTTAAGCCTTTTGTTGGAAAGTGCGCCATCACTTCCAGGAAAGGCCGAATCAGTTTGGTCATTTCTGGCGCATAGGGAGCGAGGGAAGCTTTTGAGCTTTATTTGTATGGCTAGGGCATGGGCAGCATGTTATGGTTTGCACATGTTGTGACCGACATTCTCAAGCATGGATAGAGGATCCACGGGTCTGCTAGAGCTCAGATACATGTTGTGGGCCGAGTGTTTGCTGTGTTTATTTCATGTGCTGTCCCATCTTGCTGAGTGGGGTTGAGGTGGATACGAAATTCAGATGGCTAAGTTCGCACCAGCATGTCGGACCAGTGCAAAGGGCGCGTGGTTTTTGGCGTGCGTGCAAATTTTCGCCAGTTGGACCGCTCATCCTATGGTTCAGGGCCTCCCAATGCCTGCCCCATCTCAATAGGCGGGGAGGCGTGCAACCGTGTGAGCTCATGGGGTCCATGGTTCTGCTTGAGATCGGCGTGATCAAAAACGATGGTGCCGTTTCTTTTTTGGATATCAAGGGGATCCCCTTTCATCTAGTGATGAATCTATATTGGTATCGCAGAAAGGGCTAGGTTTCACAACCAGGTACAAGTTTTCTTGCATCAAGACTCTGCATCATCTGAGGACAGCAACAAAGATGGCTGCATCTCCATGAACGAATTCATTGAGCAACTCGTCGCATTCAGACGGCCTCTGGAGCAGGCCGGCCCCCGTTTTGCGACTTTTTTCTTCTTAAGCCCTCCACATGGGACAGGGAATCTCATTTCCGCACTTCTGAAAAAAGATGTGCGCAAATCCGATCCAGAATGTGTGTCTTTTTCAGGCTATGGAGCGTGACCGTCATTTGCTGCTGTCAGCTCATTTCTACAGCTTCGCCTGATTTCATGACTAAACCCTTGCCGTGTTGGCAGGGCATGGAACCCAAAGTCCCAGGATTGGGACCGCCTATAATAGAAATCTGCTTTTCGCAGCACTGAGGTACTTGCAAAGCCGCCACAGCAACACCAAGCATTTGCAGGCTGGGTGAAGGGGATTCCTATATTGCCAGGTTTGAACCCTCACCTTTTCGGGGAGGCCAAGTCAAAAGTGAGTGATCCCTGGGTGAGGCTGTACGTGTATGGAAGCCCGTTTCAAGTCAGACCTTCTGCGCGTTTTGGGTTGCGCGCGGTTTCATTTTGTAATCATGTGGGCTACAAAGCAATTATGAACGGTTCGATGCTTCCGCCCGTGTTTGGAGTATGTCAGCATGTGTCAAAATCGGGGACCCTAAAAATAGTAGATGTCCTTTTTGCTTCCCTAAGCAACCCTTGAAGGCTACCAACAATAAATGCACCGCCTTTTGGGTCAGCACCTTTGCGTCCCGCGCCTCGAGGAACTTGAATGCCGCTTTGGGGGGCGGCAATGTGCATGAGCTCCCGGGTATACTGGTGAGCCCTCGTGCTATTTCCCGCCCTTTCAGAATTGAGGGGGTCCTCCCTTTTTCGTGGGGATTCGGGGGATTCGCTCTTGCTTATGAACCAGGCGTCAACATTGAGGTGCTTTCGCCAAACATCCAATGTTGGCTTTCCAAAAAGTTGTGGTCCTTTGTCACGGTATCCCCTGAGGGAGGTCCCGCATGTGCAAATGAAATCATGACGGAGGCAAAACAAAGCCCTTCTTCCCGTCAACAGAGGGCCTTGCTGTCACGCTCGTACGGCAACAAAATTTTCTGGGAGCTGAAGATGCTTGCAAACATCTGCCAACCCTCACTTCAAAAGGAGCCAACGGGCCACACACCTACCTTGTAAACTGCTACGCCAGGGTGACACTTTGCACGATTCCCAAAAGCAAGTGAGATGATTTGCCATAGTTAGGTTTGCGATGGTTTGCTTTTTTCCACTACCCTACCCACCCACTAGCATGGAACCCATCAGAAGGTCCGTTTGAGAGAACAAGCGCATAGCAGAGAGCAGCTCAGATGCTTTCAAGGGAATTCCAGGGTGCCTGGTTTCGTATGCCAAGAGCCTTTCAAGACCTAGGAGCCTTACCAGAACCAAGGCATACAGTTAGAAAGTACAAGACACCATTCCCTCATTTTGAGGCATCTGCTCTACTCACCATGGTAATTGTGCCATCTACTTTTCTGGTTCCCAGTTTTTTTTTCCGGCAGGCTGCACACAAGGCCATCGACACGGAGCTGAAGAGACCTTCCAAAAAGTGCCGTGGGCCGGTTTGGATGGCTGAACAAGAGAACCAACATGGGGGTCAATTGGGTGTGGTTGTCTCTTTGGTTCTCCTTAAACCTGGGTAGCCTCGAAAACAAACACACACACACACAGTCAAGGAGCACATGTTGCTAAGGATTTAGGGCCGGTGTACATGGATTGACACATGCGATTCGGGAGTGCTCACTTCCATAGCCATGGCAAGGCAAGGCCTTGGCGCAAAGGAACTTGTCAAGACTTTCTTTGGGAGGCACAAGGGAAGGCCATCAGAAGCGTCTCCCGTCCTAGTTGACTTGTCATCCTGAGGGACCCGTGGGTTGTGCTCGGGTGTCTCCAGGTCTAGGCTGAGGTTGCCGACAGCTGAGGCAATTCTTTTGCGGAATCGGACAGGATCGACAACACTGGAAAAGAAGGAATTTTGATGAGAACGTTGCTGAAAGAGAATGTGGAAAGCCATTCTGGACTAGGAATCAATCACTGTCAATCACGTGTGACAACTGTTGTTTCAATCAGTTCTGGCAACGTTCCTTCACGGCAACCCGACATACAATTACTTGCCTTTTGTTTCCGGGCTCCTTAAACAAGTGAGTCTGCGTTGGCACCCGGAGTGATGCTCGCTGACGAAGTCAATCATCTATCTCCGTTCTAAAGGGAGAATCCTCGCCAAGGAAAATTGGCATAATTTATACCCTCCCACCAATTAGCATGGAACCTGACAGGGGGTCACTTAAAAGGAAACTGGTCTTCCAGAACCTGTCAGGTTCCATGTTAATCGCTGGGAGGGTAACTTTGCGACCATGCAAGGGGCGGTTCATTTTGTCCTTGGGTCCTTGCATTCAATTAGGTGAAATTAATTTGTGTGTAGATCATCGGCTGCAACGTGCCTCTCCCCGTCATTTTGGGGTAGCACGCAGATTCCCCGCAAAAGAGACGCCCGTGATCACTTCGAAATTGGAGAACGGTTTTTTGAATGCACCCTTTTCAGGATATTGAAGAGAGAAACAGAAGCAAGACCACCCATCTTGGAGGTTTTCTAGGAGACGAAGCCATATATTACGGCGTGTGAACAGATCTCCCATGAAGATACACGAGCAGCAGTCGCAGTGACGGATGGACACTCCACCCAGAAGCACGTCAACGAACTACAATTGAATGATCTCCAGGTTTTGACCTGACATGCTTATCCTTCCGGAATATGTGGTGTGTGCCATTGGCCATGCATGGGAGTTCTTCCTACTCTCTAAACATGTGTGCACACGCACACATGTGCCTGAATGCATGCGCTCCCGCAGGCACAGGCACACATTGTGCAAGCGCGCAATCATCGATCCATCCATTCCAACCTGCATCCAGACAGACATGTAGCATACATGCATGCATGCACGCATGCGTACCAGCCAGCAAGCCACCGAGCCAGCAAGCCAGCAGCAAGCAAGCAAGCAAGCAAGCAAGCACGCACGCACAAACAAGCAAGTAAGCAAGCAATCAAAGAGAACATACATGTATACATGCAGCCTCGCTGCATAGAAGTGGGTGTTCCACGACACCACGATATCTCGGCACAAGATGAAACTTGCTGGACCGTCTTAGATCTTCTTCATTTGATGAAGATTCATCCATTGATCGGTCGAATTTATCCATTTTGCATCCCCTTCCATGAACCCTTTTTCTTGCCACATCCGTCATTTGCCAGGTATTGCAATAGTACATTCGCGCTTCAAACACATCCAGAGAATGCCAAGTTGTTTGAATCGTATGTTGTTTTTTGTTCATGTTGAATGGCTTGGGTACAATGTACTGACTGCTGTGCGCACATTGCATCCACTTGCCAGGAACGTCGTCCCGGTGCGGGAGCGGAGAAGAAGCTCGGTGATCGTGAAGCAGCTTGGCAGTAAGGGCGTATTTTTTCTTTTGCGTTTCTTTCACTTCGGCCAGTGATCATATGGCCGAACTTGTGGAATTGAAAGGCCAGCCAATCCAGGCCGCAAGGGGGTAACGGTTCCTGGGATCACAGAAGCCTACCCTTCCAACAACCACGGTGGACAGGGTTTATGAGTTGGGCTTCTTGTTTGAACGTGAGGCAACTATATTCTGAGCCTTCTCCATCTCCGTTGAAGCGTCCTTGGAAATGATGGTTAGACCAGTTTTGGCCCTGCCCTGATTGGGATTCTTTGTGTATTTTGTTGTTCGGCGAGAAATCTAATTTTGTTTTTCTAGGTGAAATCTCTCGTTTTCAACATGTTTTGATTCTAGCAAAACCCGGAGCCTGAGGCATCCTCCAAATGGCTTGTTTCATGTTGGTCCCGTTTCAACGCGTTCCACTGAAATGTTCCTTTTGCCGCGCAGCCATGTAAAGGTAGCGTGTTTGGGCCTTGTTGCAACATGTTGGTCAACATGTTGCGTGGTGCAACTGTGGTCACGTGGCCGTGGATTTTGGACGCTCCGGGGCGACCAAAGCAAACAGACATCAAGGGTGAATGTATTCTGAAGATTCACATGGACTCCCTATCCATTTTTTGTGTCGCGTTAAGGAACGCCCACCCTTCTCGTAAGGGACACGTGTCCCGACAAATGCTTTGCTCTCCCAGGAAGCATTCCACCTCCTCATCGAATTCTCTGCAGAAGCTGAGCGGGCTCTGCCGGGGGATGTGCTGTCCGAACCTCTTGACTCGGCTGCAGGAGAAGCTGCAGGACATGCGGTGACTTGACCGGAGCGGTGAGCGGTAAAGCTGCCGCCCCAAAGCTTGCGGCGAATGCGTGACGCTTCAGCTGGAGACGTGTTCGGCATTACCTTGATTCAGGAGTTTGTTATGGCAAGCGTGAGGTTATTCAGGGGTTTGTTTTAAATCCATTTCTTTTGTTAACAACCAGACAGCTATTGCTCAAAGGGGAGCTTTCAGCCTTGGAGCAGTCACCTACCCGCATCAGCAAGCTGAGGGCTCGCTGCAACATGCCGGGCACAACTTCCTGTGGACGCCCAGTCATAGAATATCACCTGAAAGGTTTCAAGATGTTTCAAGAAGTACCAACCACGAATTGCATTCTCGCAAATGAGGTCGCGAAATGAGCGTATTTGTTTGTGCTGCTATCCCAGGGCGACTCCACCCATGCTGGGGGTCCTCCCAAATGCCATCTGACCATTGTGCGGATAGTTTGATAGAGGCTCCCTGTTTCGGAGGTCCAGTTGCCCGGCGAGTGTTTCTACCAAGCGAAGGAAAGGGCAAGTGCTGAGGTCCAAAGTTTCGACTTACCCCTTTTGGTGTTTGAACAAGGGTCCCCTAAAGGATAATGATAGTTAGGCCACTGAAACAAATCGCATTTACCAGCTGGTTTAGGTGTTTTTCATGTACAAGCTTGTGGTTTTGGATGTATCCTTCCAGGCTGTCAAACATCACCCTTTGGGCCCTGTTGAAATGACTTCCTGTTTTGGTGGGGTTATGCTTAACAACATATCATATGAACCTGTCCTTGCTAGAAACTCGACCAGCCCCTCTTTGATCCTTGGCGAAGCTTGGGAGGCCATAGATGCGCTCTGCAAGTAGAGCACCCCTGAGTCGAGGGGCAAACGAATCCGGGCTTCTGTGGTCCCTAGAAATGAATTCAATCAGGTTATATCAAGGCGGGAGACGCAGTTTCGACTCCGGGGAACTTGTTTGCGGATGAAGCTGTCTTTCATGGCGCTCCCCCGAAGGTCAGATGGACTGATTGCAGTGTCGGACTTATGTTTCAGGATTTGGCCTTGGGAACTGACCAATAAGTTGATTCGTAGCGCCTATTAGCAGAATCCAGTACTTGGGGATCGGAACATGTTTAATTATTGTTATTTTCTACGTGTCCTTTTTGTGGAATGGTTTACATCCTCAAATCCACTGGGTCAACGTGAAACTTGTACTGCAGCGCTGCCGTCGCGAGTTTGCCGCTAGTTTCAAGCCTCGCCAGATCCGGAACAAGAACAAGTCGCCAGAACTTGCACGTTCTGGAAGTGAAGGGCTGCAGCGTTCTTGTGTGAGAAAGTGTTCCCCACTTTCCGGATGGTAATTACTCAACGTCACCTTCTGGGCCAGTGGTGAGCAAGATGTTTCCTGGAGTAATCTTTGACGGCGCAGATGGTGATTTGGGTCTAAATGCTCATTAGGGACCCTTTGGTGGACATCCAAATTTGGGGATCCATGTCCACCACTTTGGAGGGCTCCAACTCTTAACATTTTCATAGCCGTTTCTTTGGTGGTGTCCGCCGAGCGTCCGAGGCCCCGCGTGGATGTGCGGCGCTTTCTCAAGGCTTGCCGGCCAGAGAAGGGCCTTGCGAAAGGGAAGGAGCCCTTTTTCCGAAAGGAGATTCGTCCCATGGTCCGGCTTTGCTCGGTTGGTGTACCTTTCATGGGTTCGAGTTTTCGTGAATTCCCGAGCAAATTGCATGAAGTTCTGAGGGGTGTTTGCTTTTGGCACACGCCCGCTTGACCGCATCAAATCATTGAAAAACCCAGGTAATGCCAAAGCTAAGCGCCAACACTTGTCCTTGGTCCAATGCCTCGAAGCGGCCATCAAATGCAGTGGAAACGGCCCCGCCATGCCCCTTGGTGCCTAAGCTTCTGCGGGACTTGGACACAGAAACAGAGCCAGGCCTCACAGCACCAAGAGAAACCCCTGTAGCAGTTCCATTCGCCCGCAGAAACCCCTGGTCCGAAATCTCTTGAAATGGAATCGACGCCAAAGGCTTTGTTTCTGTTCAAACCATGTAGCAAGTTGGTTTGAACCAAAATCTCCCATTGAACACATGGCCGGTCTTTGGTGCGACCTTCGCCCTTGAACCTTGTGGAAACATACATATTTTGCTCAGGGGGGAAGAGCATTGAATGGTGGCGAAAATCCACAGAGCCACTTTGCAGCAAAGCAAAGCTCATCGCTCGCAGGCCGTTTCGAGCTGCAGCGTGGCGCCGGCTTGTGGAATGCGGGATGCGAGGGCGAAGGATATGTGCACGTTCAACGGGGTAAATGCATCCCTAGACCAAATCGGCAGAAGTTTCTGCCTTTTTGGAAAAAGGGGCCTATTTGCTGTTGGCGGCGTTTTTAGTTTACCTGGCAGTGTTTTTTCAACATCAAGTTCTGTGCAAGAAATGGCAGCAGGAAATCGGCGCAATTAGGCGGGAAATCGTCGGAATTCGGCGGGAAATCGGCGGAATTTTGCAGAAGCAGGTTTCAGCATGTCGGAGTGTTTGTTGCGTTTCGGCGGTTTTTCCCCCCGAGCGGCATTTTTTTTGCTTTCGGCGGAAATTTCTGCCGCCGGGGCCTTTCGGCAGAAAGTTCTGGCGCCGGAGGGTCCAGGTCTGAGCCACAATTGACATCTGGGCACCAGAAGGGTGGTAAGCAACACGTCCAGCCATGGACAGGTCCGGTCCGGCCACCTAATTTTATTCTTTGCATGGTTTGAGAAGACCTCTGACTCACGTGAGCAACTTATAAGATTTTGATAGTCTAATGTTGGCTTGAGGAGGACAGTTTTGGGGGCAACAACCCCTGAAAAGAAAGACGTACTCCCACAAAACCAAGGGGACAACCGAATTGTCTCGTGTTCTCTGGGCGAAACAAGTAATTTTGTCCTGTGGATGTCTTGTACTGCGACCCTCTAAGCGGTTGGAAAGCGAAGGGACACGGGGCCTTCCTCATTCTGGGTTTAAAGCTTGAATTCTTGGCTTCCTTCTGCGAATCCAGCCACCAAAAGTGTTTCAAACTCGCCATGCGCACACAGCCTTATTGACCAACATGGCAGCCTTGACCGCGCGCAGCCTTGTGATGTCTTATGAAGCCCGTCAAAAGCGGCACTTGCCAGGGTGACCACAGCGGCTCTCTGCTGAAGCCCTGAAACGCTGTCAGCCGCAAGCAGCAGGGAGTGGATGGTTTCGGAACGATGGCCGCCGGATTTGGGAAGCCCCGGCAGGAAACCAAGCCTGGAACGACCTTCCTGTCACCTCGCAGGAAGACCTGATTTTATCTTCCATCCAAAGCACCGTCCAGCTTTTTGAAGCCGAACAGGTTTGTCCGCCACCGTGTCAGTCAGGAACGCAACAGAAAATGCCAGAGACGCCTTCCAACACGGAAATGATTTTTCACGGATTGTCTCACTGATGTTTTCATCCCCCAAGCTTTCGCATGCGCCAGGTTGTGATCTACGACCTTCACGATGCAGACTTCGAAGAAGTCGAGTGCAGAGCTTAGTGAAGTTGTGGCAATTGAAGACAACCAATCATGAAACTCAAAAGGCGGATTTCCCAACAGGAGAACGCAAGCTTCCATAATGTGGTTCCATGCAAGTATTCCGAAGACTAACGACCAAGAGTCGATGCACCTTTTTAACATGAGCTCTTGTGTGCACGAATCAACATTACATGAGAGTCCAGGGGTGTCCAATATGTTTGGCTTGTTTTGAAGGAAACAACGACACCAAAAGGCCACCTCCATATGAAGGGCGTTCCCATTGTTTGAAGCGCCCAAGTGGGGATCAATAATGGTGAATATTTTCCCGGCTCTATGGCATCCATTCATCTTGAAAACTGTTTTATCGGAGCTTTAACTTATTATTATTTTCCCGTTAGGCAAGTGTAGTTTCCCACTAAGCAGTAACAACCGCACTTTTTAGACAAGAAAAAAACCTTCAGAGCTTTTCTTGCAAAACCATGGGCGACAAACACACACACACACACAAACAAACCCACGCCAACAAATGATCATACATGTACACAAGCACCCACATATAGCCGATGGCGATGGCTAGTTGGCCCCCATGTTGCTAAGCCCCGCCGTGTTGCTAAGCCCCGCAGTAAGGACGCTCTTTGCCCTATAGATTCTCTGTGAACCATGACAACCATTGGAGCTGATTTTTGGTCGCGAGGGACGCGTCGGCCCCGAGAGGGGGAACAAGGAGCCAATGGTGCTACATTGTACACCATTCTACAGAGGTGCACAGAGCAAGTTTTTGGGGAAAGGAGTTGAGGCCAAAAATGTCCGACATGATTTTGTTCAGTGCAAGTTTCCTGCTTTGCTACTGGTGTCTAACGCCTTTCCCCCCCCCCCCCACCCCACCTCCCAGCAAAACCGTCTGACGGTTCTGACACAAGCCCCCCCACGCCCCACCTGCCGCAGGTGTGAATCCGGATAGGCAAAGTGGCCAGAGGAATTCATTTAGAGCCAAGGCTGGTGATCCGAATGCTGCAAGCGGAGCCAGACACGTTTAGGGCCTGGAGCGGGGTGCTCACCCCTACCAATAAGCTAAACAGCTACCTGGATGTGGTATTTCGGGTTGGACAACGCTAAACCCGCCAGAAGACTGGGTCGGGCAAAAGTGGTTTAAGCAGTTGTGGCCCTTTTTGGAAGAGTACTCTTTTAGGGGTTGGTCTACTGGCAGTTTAGTAGCAGTTCGCAGAAATTATCTACACCTATATTTCTTTCTCAAGCGTAATTTTAACATCGCCTTTTGAAATTTTGGAGAACGTTGTTGTAAAGTGGCAAGCTGGATTGTCTCGAAATGGTGCAACACCCAAACTCGGTGATTTCCTGTTGGTTTAGACATCCCCGAAACGGGAAATTACTCTTGGGTAAAGAGACACCCAAGCACTTGTCGAGGGTTTTTTTCGCGTTTGTGTGGTAACAGGCGGTGTGTGTGTGTGTGTGGCTCGTGCGCGATCAGCTTCCCAGATCTCAAATCAATCCGCGACAAAGGGTTTCACCCAAGGTTTCGATTGGGATCCCTCATTTCAGCTTGTCTCTGGCACTTCCCGAACTCCACTTCCAGCTTTGGGTCCCTTTTAGACTACCTCAATCGTAAAAACCGGAAGAAGGAACCCAGGCGTCAGCCTATGTTTCTTAAATCCCGCCCACTTGCCAGTGAGTCCTACAAGGCCAGACAATTTGAATGGCGTCTTTTTTTACTGTAAAACCAACAACAATCAGGCGTCTATATATTTCGGCCCTCATTCGCCGTATTCTTCGCCAATACGGCCCTCGCCTCGGGCGGCTGCATGATGCGCTGCTGGAAGCTCATGGCCGCGATGGGAGCGGCGACAGAGGCCGCGAAAACGGAATCGGAGTTGTCAAACGTGGGGTCGTGGAAACTCAAACTACCCTCAATGGGAAATCGCCACATGAGCGACTGCTTGTATCAGACAACGAGATGGCTCGGGATAGGCCACATGGTTCGGAATGGCTCTGCTCTCCGTGGACATGGCGCTTCGTTTTTCTGGTGCGAAGGTTGCCCTGTCCGAGTCGGGCGTGTCCGGCACGGCCTTGGCGGGTTCGGGGCCGACGGCGCAGACGGAGCGGGTGTCCCCGAGGGCGTTCAAGGTGTCCTTCCGCCAGGAGGGTCAGCTTCTGGGCTAAAACAGGGAAGAAAGATGAAGAAAGGTAATCATTTCACCCACCCATTCGGGTAGAAAGGGGCAGTCTCAGCTAGAAATAGTCGGGTCCACCAGTTCCAGACACACTTCAAAGGGCGCGCTGCTTTCCCCAGCCACCTTTTTTTCATAGCAAGATGTTCCAGCAAGCCATCAGCGTCCAGTTTGAAGGGCTGACTGTATGAACCCCAAGATAAATCCGCGCGCTGGTTCCCACCATAATGCATGATTAGCCGTGAACTACCCCTAAAACGAGGGGTTCATACCAGCGGTTCATATACGGCTTCCTACATGCCCTTCATAGTTCCCGCCACCACGACTCACAGAGGGTCTTGAGGGCCGATGGAACAACCAAACCATATTCCGCTGAAAAGGGGCCAGGAGGAGCTTGAAACAAAACGTCTAGACTACCGTCTAGAGGTGTTTCTCTTAGCTTGAGGTCCACAAGTTTGTTTGCTGATCCCCTTAAAACGGAGACTGGAGTCCTCGTTATGAACGAAGGGGCGTTCCATTAGATGCGACCCGCTTCCTTGCTTCCTTGGTTTCGGCTCGCCAGTAGCCCGGATTCCTGACGGCTGGCTTGCTCAGAGTGTTTGTTTGCCCTTGAGAACCCCCCTAACCTTGACCTCGGGTACATCAAGGGAAGTTCCCCCAAAGCGCGACAGATCCCATGCTGAATGGATCACCCCCCTTTTAATCGTGGGCTAACATTGGCAAAGGGCCAGTCCCATGCACAGGGCCCTGGACCCAAACTGGTCTCTATGGCAGATTCTTTGGTGTCTATTTTGCCATCACGCGCCAGCCATTCTACTATCAGGATTCGCAACACCTCCCTCACAC
>CAUJNA010001634.1:0-12500 GCA_963377175.1 Effrenium voratum | reverse complement strand
CAACTATTTCACGAGGCTGCTAATTATGGGAGCATCGCCAGGAGCGGACCTCGTGCAAATGTTTGTGCCACGGACACGTGTTTTGTTCCTTGCACAACGGTGAGGCTTTTAATTGTGATAGACCGTCCGAATAAGAAGTCTTTTTACCTCAAGGGCACCATGACACAAATGCGGCTGTCTTTTTTCGGGGGCAAGCGAGAAATTGTTGAGTTGAGGACCCGTGCAAGGCGGGGCGGCATCTAGCCACTGCCTGGAGTATGCAGGGTGGGGCACTTATGATGAGTCTAGGCGGGTCCTGCTAGCGCCAAAAACGATCGGGTCCCAAGCGCCGAAGCCAGGGAAACCGTTGCAAAGTCACGGGGACTTAGACGCCAGGGGACCACCTGAAATCCCAGCTTTGGATTTCGGCATGATGTGCGACGTGCGTGCTGGGTTCAAGTAGGCTGAGGCTCAGGTTACCTGAGTCCGAAGCATTTAGGAAACAGCAGCTTGTAGCTGTGACCGACAAAGATTTGAGAAGTACAATCATTAGGACCATGTGTTTGCCAGTGTCAGTTTTGGATTTTACCCAAAAAAGCAACTCGATTACCTACTAGGTGTTGTTGTGCGTTGTGGCTAAGGAAACTCGGTGTTGTCTTCTGTTTTTTGCCGGACGCCTAGGTTTTTCCGGTTTCACCTACCGCGGCATGTGCCATGGGCGCGCCGTTTGCCGTGCGCCTGGCGCTGGTGCTTTCGCTGGCGTCGGCGCAGTGTCCGCCGCAGCCGCCGCCCTGCGTGGCGACGGTGGGGACTTGCGGCGAGCGAGCGCGACCATACAGTGCGCCTCGGGAGAAAGGCGCGGGATCCGTTGGTTTTTGCGGAATGGATGGGTGACTTTTTGTGGCGAGAGGTTCGCACGTTCTTTGTGTTGGTGAAATGGATGTGTATTTTTTGTGGCGAGAGGTTTTCGGGGGTTAAAGGGAAACCAAAGGGGTCTCTATTTTGACACAACCCATATACAGTGGCCCATGATTGTCGATGTTTCCAACAGGAGACAAACACATGCTGCTGTATTCTCCAGACTCCGTATTTAACTCCCAAACTTCCCCCATTGTGTTTTTTTTGCAATTGAGCATGGAAACAAACTCACAACACCCTCTTTAGACACCTCAAAAAGGGAAGCTGTCTTTGGGCTCTCGCCAGCTAACTTGAAGCGGAGGACGTGCCCCCCCAATCTGAAGCAAAGGGCTAGTGCGGATTGGATCAAACTCGGAGGCGCCCCAAAACGGAGACTGTGGGTTTGTCTGAAAGTTCCAAAAAGGTTCACCTCTGACAAGACACGCCGATGTCAACCCCTGTTACGTGGCCATGGACACGTGATGGTTTTAAGGAATCTCGCTTGTGAGAGGCCCCAGATGAATCAGAAGTCGGCATTTCTTCTTTTTGGACTCGATGCCCCATATAAAACTGGAAATCCGTTGAGATTTCGAAAGGGAGATGTCCATTCCATCTTCGGCTACACACATCGAGGAGATCCCAACTCGGGCACACAAATACACCCAAACAAAAATCTGAGGACACTGACGTTGTAAGTGCGACGGTGACGGTGGCCGTGGTCAAGAGCGCAATTCTGCTTCAAGTTGCTTTCGATGGCCATGGCCTTTTGCATGACTTTGGTTCAGCAAATGAACCTGACTGGTGTCCGTTTGCCTGTGCATGTGCCAGTTTGTCCAGACAATAAGCCTATTTATGAATCGATGGTTTATCAAGGGGTTGGAATTCACAAACCAATCCAAACCAAAGGGGTTGATATAGCCATGTATTTCAGCTTAGTTTGGTTCATAATGGATGGGTTCCACAGGTTTAGATTGGTTTTATGATAATTTTCCAGGAAACCCCCATGAATTCTCACCAGAAGGCTTATGAACACAGCCATTCCGAGCCATTGTCCAGGGAAACCCCATCTATGTCAGACTGAAATACGGTCCGAGGACTGGTCCAGCATCCTGAGATTAACCGCCTGCGGCCTGCCGCTGCAGCTCCGTGCCGGAATCGCGGTGTCGCTGTCGGGCAGCCGCGCCTCGGAGAGCGCCTCCCAGGACGTCGGATCCCAACGGATCTGGAGATATCTGGAGGTTGGGTGTGGAAGGGTTGGGGTACCCAATCGTTTGGCATTGCTTTCAAGGACAGCCTAAAGGAAAACCCTTTTCAGCGGGAGGTTGGGTCTATTTGCTTCCATACGGGGGTGCCTCGTTTTTGGGGCACCCTTTTTGGGGTTGGCAAGGAAAGCCTCAAGGACACCAGCCTTAAAGGGGTTACTTCAAAACACAGCATTCATTCAGGAGGGCACACAGCTTTTGCACACAAACGCCAGGGGGTCAACCACATTGCCATAGGGAAGCCGCCAACTCTGCACGGGGTCGGGGAAAAACACATGCAAGACATATGGGGCCTGGACATGTTGAACATTTAAGCTATCCACCCCATTTCAGTTTCTGCTCAAAATCTAGACCCTTGATTCATCAAGTCCCCCAGTCAATCAACAAGGATTCACTGCTGGATATTATGGAGCCCGTACCCTCCTTTAGCCCCCCCCCCCTTTAAGCTTAAAGGGCTTCTCTTGCAGGGGAGGCTTAGGAAGCCTTGCGGAAGCCTTGGGGAAGCCTTGGACACTCGCCCTGCGCATGGCGGGAACACTAGGGAGCCTCTTGGGGAACCGTGAAAAGCTGATTGGACAAGAAATACCGCCCAAACCTGCAAATTAGGTTGGGAAGGGACCCTTAAAGAAGCCTTAGGGAAGCCTCACGGAAGCCTTAGGCAAGCCTTAACAAAGTCTAGGGAAGCCTTAGGGAACGGGAAGCCTTAGGGAAGCCTTAGGGAAGCCTTAGGGAATCGTTCGGGAAGCTTTAGGGAAGCGTTAGGGAAGCTGCAAACCTTAGAGAAGCCCTAGCGAAGCCCTAGGGAAGCCATAGGGAAGCCTTAGAAAACTTGGGGAAGCATGTTTGCGGAAAGCTTGGGGGGACGCAGCACTTTCAGAAAGAGCAATTGGAATCTCTTATGATTTCCCTAGGTTGGGGGACGCAGCAAAGTAACGCAGCTCGAATCTCCGATGAAAAGGATTTCATGACTCCCCCCTTCCAAGCATGTGGAAATATCAAGGCTGCATGCCCATCTCTACCTCTCTCTATATTACACTCGTATACAATATGTATATATATATATATGTATGTGTATTCTTATATACATACATACATACATACATACATACATACATACATACATACATACATACATACATACATACATACATACATACATACATATACATACATACATACATACATACATACATACATACATACATACATACATACATACATACATACATACATACATACATACATACATACATACATACATACATACATACATACATACATACATACATACATACATACATACATACATACATACATACATACATACATACATACATACATACATACATACATACATACATACATACATACATACATACATACATACATACATACATACATATATATATACGTACGTACGTACCTACATACATACATACATACATACATACATACATACATACATGCATACATACATACATGCATACGTGAACACATACATGTATATATACATATGTATACATATACATACATGCATACGTACATGCGTACATTCGTACGTACATACGTACATACCTACCTACCTACATACATACATACATGCAGACAGACAGACAGACAGACAGACAGACAGACAGACAGACATACGCAAATACACACACACACACCTACATACATACATACATACATACATACATACATATATATATATACATACATGAATACGTACGTTCGTACATTCGTACACACGTACATACGTACATACGTACATACGTACATACCTACTTGCATACATACATGCAGACAGACAGAGACAGACAGACAGACAGACAGACAGACAGACAGACAGACAGACAGACAGACAGACAGACAGACAGACAGACAGACAGACAGACAGATACGCACATACACACACCTACATACATGGGGGTCTCGTGCAACGATAGTCCTGTCCAGAGCAGCTGGGGTGAGTTCATGAACCGTACTTGGTGCGTAGATTTTCATGCACGATTGTTGAGACTCAGTGCGCATGTCTGGGTTGGGCTCAGAGCTACCCCCCACAAAGTTGGAGAAATGGATGCGACAAATATCTCAAATGAATATACGTATATCCATATACGATCCGTTTCGGAATATTGTGAGTTGTGCATTTAAGCTTGGACTTGTGCATGACTCAAGTGTTGACACCTTTGCATGATGCAAAGCAGCAGCAAGACAGCGGTAATGGATACATACATACATAGATACATACATAGGTACATACATACATACACAGACGCATACATACATACATACATGTGTATTCATGCACGCATGCATACACACATGCACACACATACATACATACCTACTTACCTACCTACATACCTACTTGCCTACCTACATACATACCGACCTACCTACATACATTGCATACACACATGCACACATACACATCCACATACATTCACATATAATTACATGCATACACACATACACGAACTTACATGAATATATGAAATCGTGAACCTACATGAATACTGGAATACATGGATACATACATACATACGTGCGTACGAACGTACATACATACATATGTGACACGGCATACGTGACACGGCACACCATAGCATATTCTACCATACATGCGTAACATGGCATGACACGACATACCATACACTACAGGTCATTACATAGCATTTCATTGCACTACATGACACACATTACATTACATACTTCACATTCACTACACATGCTACACACATTGTATACGTTTCGTTCAGCACACGCACAATACATACATTACATACATGCATTACGTAGATTACGTACATTGCGTACAGTACGTACATTATGTACATTGCGTACATTACGTACATTACACGCGTTACATTCATTACATACATAGCATACATTACATACACTACGTACTTGCGTGCATCCATACACACAGACATACATGCGTACATATGTGTATACATAAATATATATATATATATATATATATATATATGGATGTGCATGCCTCTTTCATGCCGAGCGTACCATGATGAAGGGCCTGTACTTGGGGGTCCCTTGTGTCAGGTTCGACATTCTCGTAGGTTCCGCATACAAACAAATAGATCAACGGATAGATCAACAAATTCCCGGAATCAATAGATAGATGAACAACAATATATCCATGTATATATATATACATATTGATCGGGAGTACCTACTCGAGCATAGAGTGTTCGGGGCCCTTAGCTTCCCTTAGCTCACCGGAGGAGATCGTGCAGACCCTCAGCGAGCTGGCCGCCGTGCAAGGCCGGGGCTTGTTTCTGTTTTTACCCCCCACCAACTGAAAGACGTGGGTTCTTTGCCCGGATAAGTGCTAGAGTGGTCCGGAGCTAGTTTTCTGCTAGGGGTTCCGGAAAAGGTCGGGGGTTGGTTTGGGGGATACCACCAGGGCTTATCAGGGCTGATTTTTACCCTTCTAGGCCGGTGTCGTGTTGAAGAGCAGGGAAGTCCTTCACTTAGGGGGGAACACGGCGCCCTCAGTGTCGCTGAATGATTGGTCCGGAGTCAAGCAAATTTGCTGTGCCATCGGCCAGAAGGGACCAAAAGAGGCTTGATTTCAAAATGAGGCTTCTCGTTTGGCGGCATGTAACAATTCGCGGAGGGAACCCTAGATGCGGACAAAAAAATTAGGGCCTTAGGAGTTTGAACGGGTATTTGTGGATTGACTCTCTGAGTTCTAAATAATGACCCACTGTTACTTTCCAACGGAAACCAAGGCAGGACATGTCGAAAGTCGTTTCGAGGATGGCCCTCTGTTGCAATCCCTTGAAAATAAACAAACCTGTCATGGTTCGGTGGTGTGAACAACTTTACAGCACCACCGCACCACACGTATCTTCCGGATATAATGATCCAACATGTGGTTGGTCTACGAGGAGGTTGCTTGGCTCTCATGTGACTGTTCCGGAGGTTATTACCAAATCCCTATGCGCACGATGGAAAGTCCAATGCATGCTGATAGGTTTGTTGGGAAATCCTATGGCGTATGTTCGGCAACACATGACTTGCACGGCGGATCTATTTAATCAATATTTCGGCAGCCGATCTCGCCGGTTCCGTTTACCCTGAAAGGCTACAAGTACCGCGAGTTTTTAGTTGTTTCTCCCTGCACCTGTTAGTGACAGGCGTTGATGATAGGCTTCAGCCCTCCTGCTTTCTGTACCTGTTGGACATTCCTGTGTGGTGTTCACTTCCTGCTTGAAAAGGCTCGTGTGCCTTCCTGGGCTTGTCAGTGACGCCTACGTGCTGGTGCTTCTGTTCTGCTCGGACTGCTTGGGCCAACCCTATTGTTTGATCCTTTTTAGCCTCCCTTTGCTTTTCTCATCTGCATTGGATCAGTTTCCACTGCTACTTGCGAAGGCCCGCTGTTTTCTTGAGGTTTTCTTGCGATCAAAACTTGCTTCTTGCGCATGGGGAATGTGGCGAATACATGGTCATTGACACAGACTCCACCAGAAGATCCCTTTGCGAGGCAAATGATTTGCCAGAGATCTGTGGTCAAGTTGCAAGTGTATGGCAGGCTATTCAAGGGATCACTCACTACACCTCACTACACCTCACTACACCTCACCTCACACAAACACACGCACACAAACACCAATCACCACCTGTTGGGGACAGTCCCAGCCAGCACTGGGTGCACCCAAATAGTTGATTGTTCCACGACTATTGTCATGCACGCTGGCGTGTGCACTGGGTGCACTTGTCCAAGCGATATATGTCCCAATTTTTTGAGTTGGTATACATACAGACTATCGGCAAAAAATGGGTTCGGTTTCCTGGTAAATTGGGGGGGGGGAAGCATGTCCTAGGTTACGCCCTCCAAGCCACATGACCAATTCGCGGGGTAAACAAAAGGGAAAAAGGAACACCAACTTTGCTACCCTGCTGAACATGTCCTTGGCTCCGAGAATGACAAGTCCTGACCAAAACTTACTCTGAACAATTCAATGGCTGTGGCTCAGGGGAGCCTCCCTTGGGCTGGGTCCTTCTGATTTGTTTGGCGGGTGAGAAAAAGGCGGAACTTTCAACCTTTTTTGGGCTTGTGTGTTGTTTTCCTTTTTTTTTGAGGGGGGGGGGCAGGGGGTGAGAAAAAAGGCGGAACAAACTTTCAATCTAGGAAAAGACACATGGGCACGTCAGGCAGAGGCAGCATTCAGATCAGCGAAAGGGACGCGCTTTCTTACTGCATATCCTTCTGCATCCTGGACGATGAGAGCTCCCCGCGGAAAGCTGCAGCTCTGCAGGAAAGCTTATTAATTACTGTACTTTTTGTTTGGCTTCAATGTAATCCAAACATTTTAACCGATCAGGGCACTGGTAGGTTATATTGGTGGTCCAAAACATTGAGACTTTTACTTCGGAATTTGGAGGGGACAGTGCCCCGATTTGAGTCGTGGTTCTGCGTGTTTGGTTCCACATGTTCTGTGATCGAAGAGAAACGGCCTGACAACCAGAGTGTAGCAAAGATACCAAGAGATAGGAGTGCCATGGAGTGCCATGGAGTGCCCTTTTCCTGCACGCCGAGCATCAGTCCATCAGCCTTGGCACTATCGGCCAAAAGAAAGGGGCGTACGCCCGTACGCCCCGTTTGGGCCCTTAGCGACCAGGGAAATCAAAGCCCAAAGGCCACCCAATGAATGCAACACCATGGGGGGGTCGTGAAGCTTAGGGAATAGTCCCACCATACTTTTGACCCCATATCAATCAACCAACCAGTTTATGAATTGGGGGTTGTCCATTACAGAGAAGCATTCCCCTACAAGCTGGTGTTGATTAATATGGGTTCAACATTAGGGATATCTGCGGGGCGGTTGGGGAGGATATGTGGGGCATGCAAATGTTGATTTGGGCATGGCTCAACATAGGGGAGCCCCAAACATCCAAGTAGTTTCCTTCTGGGTTCCCTGAAAACCCTCCTCAAAAAGAGCCCTCAGCAGAAGCTCAAAATCCTGGGAGGGAGTGTGCCAGAAATGTCCCATGTCAATTTTACAAGCAGTGCCATTTCGGGTGCATTTAAACCTCACCTGTTGGCCCCATGCATGTTCACGAGTTTCCTTCAAGTGGGATGCTGTTTTGCCTCTTTTTTTTGTTGGCGCCCGAAAAGCGGTATCAGGATCTTCGCCCGTTTTTGGGTACAGAGTGTGTCTTTTGGGGAACCCCCCAAAATGGCGCAACGGTCTTCCTTTTGGTTTCTCTTTTTTTGTCCATCCCAAAAAAGGGGCACCCTCCCACTACTTAACATGCAGCCTGACGTTCGGGACCCGGTCCCTTCAAAAGGAACATGATCTAAGCCAGGAAAACCGAGCGTCGAACGGTTCCAGGTGTTAGTTGGTGGGAGGGTACGTGAACTCCAAAAAGGAAGAACACGAGATGTGTTCCTTTTGGTCTCTTTGGACTCCGAAGACCTTTGTCCAGCCAAAACAGGTGGAGATCTATCGGAGCTTTGTGGGGGACTACAACAGCTCCATGGATCTGCTGCTTGGGCCCAGCACCTTCGAGTTCCGCGGAGCCGCGGCGCAGGTGGCAGAGGTGCCGGAGGGTTCGTGTCTCCTGGCCCACAAAAAAGACACGTCTCGGTCCCTGGCCATCCGGTCCCTTAGCTTTTCAGATCTTAGCTGGTTTAGTGGTGGTCTCTGAATTTGACCCACTTAAAATTGTCTTGCTTTTAGCGGACCCGAGAGCAAGCAAGACATGAGAGACATTCTCCTCCAAATTGTGGCCTTGACCCTTATGCTTGGTTTCTGAAAGTCTCATTTGAAGTATCAAGCAACCAAAGGGTCAAGGCCAGTGCCTTGGTTCCATGTCCCAGTGCCTTTTCCAAAGGTCAGGGGCTCCGTTCAAATGGCCAGAGTTAGCGACCAAGTCGCTTGCTTGGGTCCAATGTTTTGATGTTTTACCTCGGGCCTCGGGTCGGGATGGACCCCTTGACGCAGCCTTGCCCCTCAAAACTTGGGGTCTGTTTCCAGGAAAGGCTTCCTTTAGGCATTTCGGAAAATACCAAAAGGGCTAGGTCCCAACCTGAAAACCATTTTGAGAAGCTACGTGATGTCCGTGTGTGCTTTTTAAGGGTACGCAACCCTTCATTTTTTGGGTCCCCCTATTTTGAGACACTTTGCGCGCTTTTTGAATTGGACTTGCCGTTCAACCGCCCAAAGAATGAAAAAAGGGTACCAAGTCAAACGGTACCGGTGCCCAGGCTAGACCTAAGGCACATGATGAATTGGAGTGACCAAAATTCATGGGTACCCTGTCCACCAAACATGGAACCTACCAGGGGGTCCGTTCAAAGGAGAATTGCGTTTCACCCCGAAACGTCGAACCGTTCCATGCTGGACGGGGTAAAGGGAAGCTATTTGCTTGGCACCATGTCACCTGCCGCGCTCGGATCGGACACCTAGGTTTCAAATACCAAATCAAATAGCTTCCCGACAAAAAACAAAAAACACAAGAAGGTGCCCTCACACACACGCACATAGAACCGGGCGTGCCAGGAAGGCTTAGCATTTCTGATAGCCCCACTTGTTCAGAGAAGACTGTGGCCTCTGGGCACAGGGGTCGATAGGGGTCGCTTCAAGTCGTATAGATTGGATCCCCCCGCAGGTAGGGCAAAAATGGCGTCCAGCCTCATTTCAGGAACAGACACACTTTAGGTCTTGTAGACTCCCGCTCCCCTCAGACCTCTGGTCTCCGCAGCAACAAAAACCATTTCGAGCCGCAGGAGGCCATTTGGCCGATGATCCTTTGGTCTTATCCGTCGGACATTGGCAAAAGCGCAATCTACAATCAGTAGCTCGGCCCGGGAGCCGGAAAGGGAGTCGGCATGTGTCAAAAAGCCCAAGCCCCAAACATCGCTTGGTGCTCCGTTTGTTTTTGTTGCCAATTGAAAAGGCCAATGTCGACCATGAACAAACCCTGGTGAATTCTTGATTCAAGGGGTGTCCCCCTTTTGGGGGTTCAGCCATTTTTGACATAGGACGGGAGGCCCCCAAAGGTTCGGCGAAGGTTCACGGATAGGTAGCCCAGTGGCTTCCCGCCCAAAAACCACACCAAAAAGGGTACCCTCACAAGAAGCCGCACCCGTTTGGAGATGCTTCCGTGTGAGTTGCAAAAATTTACAAAGGGATCCCTATGAGGGGGGGCTTCGTCACGCCCCCCCAGCAATTCCCGTGGTTTTAATTTGATCAACAGGGATTTTTTTGAATTTGCCTCAATAAAGGCACACTCAAAGTGGAAAACGGGGACGTTGTTTCTAAAGAAGGGCAAGGAATCTTTCAAGCCATGTTCCGAAGGGGTCGCCCTCTCCCACCTTTTCTGGTTGGGAGATAGGTTTACCTTTGGGGTATATCCGTACACCCAGTGAACTTAAATGGTTTGCGTCAAAGATGGATATGGAATCTTCATGTTTAGGTGTTTTTCTGTTTTGATTGTTCTTTTCAAACCAAAAAGGGTACTCCCCTTCAAAGAAAACACAGAAAACAAAGAAACACACACACACACACAACCGCACCAAAGACAGGCGGAGCCATGTTGTGAGAACTGCCCTGGGCCAATATTGGCGGTGTTTCCGTTTGGAAGGGTGAGAATTACAGGGGGCATTATCTTTACTATATGGTCGGATCTTTGGGACTTTAACTTTTTTGGGAAATTTGGACCCACGAAAAGTCACTTTTGGCAGAGGGGTCAACAGCAACGTAGTTATGGTTGAATACTTCCCTTTGGGGGAAAACAAAAAAAAAACGCCACCTACAGAGGGGCGTGATGAGGATGTTTTTCATATCGTTTGTTTTGGTGACTTTCTACAACTCACACGGAAGCATTTCTAAATGAGTGTGTCCTTTTGCGAGGGAACCAATTTTGCGCAGTTTTAAAAGGGGGGCCCTAAAGAGAGACACACTCAACTATGTTCCTGTATGGCCATCATGTTCCCTTGTACCTTGCTCGTCTTGGGGCCACAAGACAAATCATTGCTTGGAAGGGAATCATTCGAATTCTGGGGGAACCGAAATACAACCGCAGAATATGCATGGATGGCTTTCTGGGTTCCTTCCCTTCACCTGCAGTGATTGTAAACTTGGCAGACGTGCTGTTGTTTTGTTGTGCCTGTCTCAGTTGATAACCGCTGGGCAGCGTTTCGGTCGGGTTCCATATCCCATTTTGAGACAGACCCATTTGAGTGCCACAATTCAACCATAGCAACAAAAGACATAACCAGGAGTTCAAACCAGGTCTCCCTTGTTTCTGGTGCCCAGGAGCTGTTTTTGCCACCAGAACGAAGCCTTTCCGGAAGCTCCGTTTTTGGAACGGGCTGGTTTCATAGAGGTTTCCCTTTGAACCTGAACCGCAAAAGGGCTCTTTCTCGTCTCTGTGGAGAGCATGGAAGATGTATCTACCTCAGTGGTTCCCAGCCATAGCTTTGTTGATCTTTTAGTTGGTTTCGTGGTGGTGTCCGCATTTTACCCACTAAAAGTAAAACTTTGCTCAGTTTCCATTTGACCCGCATTGTTTTGTGTGGTGGTTTGCTCTTGCCCCACAAGTTAGTCACTTGCGTGGGATCTAAAGCAAGCAACGTGACTTCAGGCAGCCGCCGGTGGCGGAGCTCTTGCAGACCTTAGCTTCACTCCGCACCGAGCCCCGCGCCAGCGTCGTGCCCGCGCCCTGCAGCGGCCTTTGCGAGGTGAGACAGGCGCGGCGCCCGGGAACGCCCGAATAGCCCGGGGAAGGCCGTGCGAAGGTTCTCTCTCTCTCTTTTTTGTGGGGTCGCAAACAAGCCCGATATGAAAGCCGCGAACAGAGATGTCTCGTTACAAGCAAACAATGGCTGGTTGTCGACTATAGTGGGAGCTGTGATCTACTTGGAGTGGAACATTTCTGGTATTAGCTACTTTTGGTGCCAAGCGAATCCTCGTGGTGAAGTCTTGAGATGCTCGTGCGCATTTGGTGAAGTCACAGGATTAGTTTTCTCTGGGTGTCGTTTTTGAAGTTGGTGCCATCTTTCGAGGCTGGTTTAAAGGAAAACCAAACGAAACCCAAATTATGTTCAATCCTGCCCCTATTTTGACACATACCCAGATGTGCGGGTTGCTGACTGGGGGGTCCCTCTTTCACGTTTCCTACAATCCGTGCGCGGGTTTGCTCTCCAGGCTGGAAATTCTGAGCGGGGCTGAACTCAACTGTAGGGGGTCATTTTATGTTTCCTTCCTACTTCCAATTCCGGATTGGGATTCGGGATCCTCATTTTCAACAACCCAGTTTGAAGATGGACAAACCAGTATGGCAACACAAGATCATCAATTCCCTTGCAGCCCAAGTATACAGAACTTG
>CAUJNA010001633.1:40000-64068 GCA_963377175.1 Effrenium voratum | reverse complement strand
CCTTAGGAGGTCGCAACTTGTTAAAGTTGTCTCTTGCAGGCCCGTCCCTTGCTGACCTGGATGCCTTTCGGGAAAAGTACGTTTACGTGCTGACCGCAATCCCCGTGGCAGAACAACCCAGGGAAACAACCTTGTTTGATCACCTGTTGGATGAGCTGGAAAAGTGCACCTCGCTGAAGCCTAAGGTAGAAAAGGCACGGGAAGCCCCTTTCGGCAGCCACCGTAGGAAGCCGGAATGGTTGTGGCCCAAGGTTGATCTAGCCTTGGAGCTCCATCAGGACAAGCGGAACAGGGATGAGTTTGACAAAAGTCTTCAAATCAAGCCAGCCGTCATGTCCCAGGGGAATAATCCTAATGCCATGCCTGCAGCAAGCAGCGAAGACAAGCCCAAGAAGAAGAGTAAGAAGAGCAAGAAGGATAAATCTGCTGACCAGCAGACTCCGGCAGCCCCTGCGCCGAAGGTTAAAGCTCCAACGCCGCCTCCTCCTAAAGCTAATGCAGCACCAGCCCCCAAGGGCAAAGGTAAGGGTGGTTCGAACGATAACCTTACTCCTAGGTCTAAGGCCATCAGCAAGACAGCCAATATGACCGCGGCAGAGAAAGCCAAGACGCCATGCGTGTTCTATGCCTATAATTCGTGCAAGGCCAAGCAGTGCGCATTTCTCCACAGTGATACCAACAAGTACACTGGTCCCAAGCCCAAAAGTTTGTTGTCACCGCCGCCGCCAAAGGCGAGTGCAGCTGTTGCACAGCTCATTCCTGCAATGGCAAGCATTGCTTCTGACGACAATCGCATCAGTTGGCTTTGGGATACTGCCGCAGGGAGACACTTGATCGGACGTCAAGCTTTGAATAGCAACATGATCAAGTGCGTGCGCGAGAGCAGCACACCCGTAGGTTTTGCGACCGGGGGTGGTGCCCAACAAGGCACTACTTCATTAGGGTTCGAGGACAGCCGAGTGATACCTGCTGAAGAACAGGTGTACGTCCTCCGTGATTGCCCACCAGCGCAGTCCATCGGGAAAACCGTAATGGATCAAGGACACCTATTCATTTGGGATCCACGTGAAAATGTTCCATACCTTGTTCCCCCAAAGGACATCAGTAGATGCAAGATTAACGTGCCCCGCAATGCGCGCATTAATGCATCTAGGGTAGTGGAATACGTTCCCCAGTATGATGAGGTGGTAAAACCCAAGTTGGCAGAGTCGTCAACTCACCTCTGGCCGATTGAAGCCGCTGCTATGAGCGCGGCCGAAGACGATGTCGTTTCTTTGTGCGATGACTCGTGCCAAGCGTCAGATGAAGGTGAGCTAGATCGGGTTCCTGTGAACATGCTAGCGGCCGAGGAAGCCCCTCCTCCCGAGGATGAACTTCTTGATCGCCTTCGGGGATGGTGACCCGACACATGATACTGCGTTGAAGGAGCAAGCAAAATCTCCTGAGCACATGAGGTCCCATTTCCCTAAGAACCCGTTTTGCAAGGTGTGTTCCATCTCAAAGACAACTTCTGCAAGGGTAGCGCACAAAAAGGATGCTAGATCAGACGACAAAGTCGACGTCCCAACCGCACCATTTCAACAGTTGGCTACCGATTCTGTGATTCTTGCCATGGGCGATGAACATCTCGGAGTAGGTTTCGGAGGAATCAAATCTCACCATGTAGTACGTGATGTTTTCTCAGGCGTTCGCCTTGCATACCCTGTGAGTAGGCGGGACACGTTAAAAACTTCCGTCAGTTCATGGGCCTTCGGGCCACTGATTCACCGCCAGCATGTCTAATAAAAATGGATGCAGCAGGAGAGCTCAAAGGAGCGGCCCACGAACGAGACAAGCTTGCCCAACAGGTGGCCACACAACACCGTCCTGGAGCGCGACATTCGCGAAGAGAAGGAATGCTGTCGCAGCATCCACTTGCAATCAGGGCTGCCCTATTCGTTGCACACGTTTAGTTACCCATTTGCATGTCTCTCCATGTCGTTCGACAGGCCTGCTCCATTCAGCCCAGGTAAAACCCAATGGGAAGCTCTCACCAAGGAAAAGTTCCAAGGGAAGAGATGCTGTTTCGGGCAATTGGTTTGGTACAGAACCAAGACCCCTGGCAAGCGCACTCTCGATCCGAACATGGCGCCAGCGCTCTTTTTGGGTTGGAGGGTCGATCCGGGGTTGCGGTACCGTAATGTGGTCAAAGTCATGGACTATGAAGCCTTCCGTAAAGACGGTTCCATTTCCGTTCACGATGTTCCTGAACCGGAATTGTTCGTTGAGGACGGACTCCCAAGCTTCCCGATCGCAGCAGCAGCAGATAGAGCATTGCATGGTGGCAAGACAGACGGGTCAGATCCCCCAACTTTGCCCCTGCGAGAGGCGCCCTTCGGTGTCCCACCGACTCCATCCGCTGTTAAGTCAAAATCCGTGTACATAACTGTTGAGAGGATCATCAAGTTCAAGGAAACGCCAGGTTGCCGTGCATGCACCGGTCATTCCAAGATTCACAGTGCCGAATGCAAGAAGAGGTTCTCCCAACTTGTTTCTGCAGATCGAGCTGAAGCAGCTGCAAAAAGCGCTGCCAAAACTGAATCTAAGGAACCCATTCCCACTGTTCATACTGAAGGGGATGAGGAGCTAGCCAGAGCAATCCACGCATCCGAGCATGAAGAGGATCCTAAAATAGCAGTTAGTGCAGAAGACGTTGCGCATGAATTTGATGCAGCCGAAGCTGGGGAGCCCGCTCCCTCAAGACCCGGCGCCTCATTTTTCGATACCGCGCCAGCGACAGCCGCTACATCGCAAGGTGAAGATTTTTGGGTGTTCAAAGAAAATGCCAACTGTTTGGTTCGATACCATATCACGCCAAGGCAGAATCTTTTTACCCCAAAAGAGGTCGAGGATTGCCCCGTTTCCCCAGAAAGATTTACCGCAGCTCGCACCACTCGTGCCGTGTTTCAGGGGGGCAAAGCAGACAACATTCACGATGGTTGGTTTGGTAGCCGACCTAATCGCTCACTTGGAGATGCATGGACCGGGTTCACAGTGTTCAAGTTAAAACCCATTAAGTCTGATTGTGTTATCACCACAGGTGCAGCCGTGATGTTAGACTCCGTACCGCCGACACCTCTCACCGAAGCGTCAAAGAACGGTCGTCCAGATACATTGCCAATTTTTGGCATGCCATGCAGGGCAGAGGTTGAAGCTCCGCAGCCCAAGCAGGTTGAGGTAGGAAATCATCGTGCCCGCAAGCGACAGGCACGCATTGACAAGTTGCCTGTGATGTTCGAATACGCATGTTCACCCCAGCGTCCAATATGGGTCCGCGTGTCCTTTTGAAGTTCTTAGGCATACCTCATGTTAGGATGGCTAAAGAGTTAACGGACCTTAGACAGATGAAGGAGCAATCCCAGTTGCCAGTCGCAGATTGAGGTATGTGGGACAACCCAATCTCTGGGCGCAATTCCCTGCACAATCAGGTTCAGCAGTCGCAACGGCCTTATAAGGCCAAGTTAGGAAGCCAGTTCAAAAAGAAACTGAAGCAAAAGGTTAGAGAGTCGAGAGAGTTGTTCTCCAGATTCAGACGTCACGCAGAGACTGTCCTCCATCAGGGGGGTAGTGTTTCGTTTGAGTGGCCAAGGGATTGCGACAGCTGGGCTAGGGATGATGTTTCTGCATTCTTTAGGGAATACGCACACGTCTTCACCCCAGCGACCTTCCATGGTTGCGCCCTAGGTCTGAAGGACAGCAATGGCTATCCCATCAAGAAGCCATGGAAAGTCATGACCAGCAATAGCACACTCGCATTCGCACTAGGTGCATTCAAGTGTCCGCACGAAAAAGGGTATAAACATTCGCTTGCAGCAGGTAACAAGACCGCAAAGACTGCTTTCTACCCCGAAGGCATGTGTCTCACAGTTGCCCGTGCGCTGTATCCGACAGTTCAACCCGTTGTGCCTGCGATGCCTGTCCAAGTGCCATTGCCTCTCGATCACCGGGAACGTGAGCAACAGTTGAAACATATATCCCCTCTCTCTGGTTTGGAAGATATAGGTCTCGCTGTTGAGTCCGATGAAAAGTGTCACGACATCCTTGAACAAGTTCTTGATGTTGAAAATCTCATCGCACATTCCCTAGGACAAGTCAAGGAGAAGAAGGATCCTGAGATCACCGCAATGGTGACCAGACTCTTGTCGCGTGCCGAAATGTTGGCTTCCCCGGAAGCCCTTGAAGCCGTTCGACTTGAAGCCACAGGCCTGGAGAAAGCCGGTGCTTGGGATCTAAATTCAGTCCGAGAGTATGATCAAGTCGCTGCTGAGGCGCGACGATCCAGTATAAAAGTCCATTTCGGGCAGTTGATGTCGCTAGCATCCGTCAAGTTCGCCGAACTCGCGAAACACCTTCAGAAGATGAAAGGTAGGATTGTGTATCGCGGAGACTGTGCGAAAGACGAACATGGCGCAGCAGCTGTCTACCAAGAGTTGGGAGCAAATCCCACGAGCGTACAAGGTCTTAATAACTGTCTCGCTTATGGATCCCTGCCAGGGAACTCCACCACAACAGCGGACGCTATAAAGGCTTACGTGCAAGCACTGCTGAAGTCCAAGTACCAAACTTGGATAACACTCCCGCCTGAGCTCCGGCCAAGGTGGTGGCGCGAGCGTTTCGTAAAACCTGTGGTTTTGCTCGTTAAAGCTCTTTATGGGCATCCTGACGCTGGCGGACTCTGGGAGGCACGCCTCAAAGGTTTCATTAGTGAACTTGGAGGGCGTGAGGTCGCAGAATTTCCTGGAAACTTCTGGTTCAAGGAGTCCGGGTTACTTCTCTCGACATACGTCGACGACTTGACATTGGCCGGCCCCAGCCACCTTCATAAAGACTTCTGGGAAAAGTTAACAAGACTGGTTGATATAGAACCCCCAGAAGACATATACCGGGTGCTAGGCAGGAATCACCTTTTGATAGATGCTCCAAAGGACCCAACTGAACCCGATCTTAATGCCGCAATGGGCAGATTGAAAGGGGGCATGGCGTTCGACATGCGGGATTATGCCCGTCAAACGGTTGCATTATATCTTGAGGTTGCACAGCTAAAAACTGAAACGTTGCGTGATGCCACCACTCCATTCTGTCCCGCTGGATCCCTTGATCCTGCAGATGACGCCTTGGAGGGTGAGCTCGGCTTCGCCGCTTGCCGCGTGTTAATGAAAGCCTTATGGCTCGGCCGTTTGGCACGCCCAGACCTGGTCAAGCCCATTGGCGACCTTGCCTCATTTGTTCAGAAATGGTCTAGGAACTGCGATAAGCAGCTACATAGGCTTGTCTGCTACATAAACAGCACGGTCAACAGCACGCTAGTTGGCACAGTTCAGGATTCGACTGATGAGTTGCATCTGGCTCTCTATGTGGACGCCGATTTCGCTGGAGAACGAGACGCAAAATCTACGTCCGGAGGATTCTTGACTTTGAGTGGTCCGCATACGCATTTCCCCCTTGCGTGGGTGTCTAAAAGGCAGACCTCGGTCTCCCGATCGACAACCGAGGCGGAGATCGTATCCCTCGCGTACTCCCTTTATCAGGAGGCGCTCCCTGCGCTCAGCTTATGGGAGCTGATCTTGGACAGACCATTCCATCTCAAGATCCACGAGGACAACCAGGCGACTATCTCGTAGCAAAGAAAGGATTCTCATCCAAGCTACGCTGTGTCCAGCGCACCCACAAGGTGAACCTCGCGTGCATCGCTGAACAGCTGGAAAGCGAACACATCTCGATAGAATACGTCCAAACCGACATGCAGTCAGCAGACATCTTCACGAAAGCACTTCCACCCAACAAGTGGGACCATGCCATCCGGTTGCTCGGCATTCGTGTTGACCTTCCAGAGAAGCTTGAAGACGTTCGTGAAAGTAGATCCGCTAAAGCAGCTGCCTAGTGCGCTGTAGCATGTCCGCAAAATTTCCAAAAGTGTGCAAAGTGCCTGGGCGATGCTTGAATAACTTGCGTCAGTCTTTGTGGTGTAAACTTGACTTCAAGTTGGCGTGGTAATGCGCCCAAGACACTCCCTCAGTGCCGTCAATGAGGGGGGAGTCAATTATCACGATGACATTTATGGCCCAGAGGTACATGCGGTAGGTCCCCATGTAGTCAGTTGCATGTTGTACATTCAAGTGGTTGCCAAAGCATGATCCAATCACTGCTTTGGCTCAAGTGCTGAAAACAGCGCGTTGCACCGCGCTAGCCCCAAGGTTAAGGGAGAGGTCGCAGTCACGGAGGGGTTAGTTCCTTTTAAGGTCCCGGGTTCCCCCGTTGTTGACAAAACTGTGTTTCCCTCTCCTTTGAGTATTGTATTGTATTGTTTGTACGAATGTCATGCAATGTAATGGACTGGAATGGAATGGAATGTACTGTGGCGTAGTGTAATGCATGTATGCATGTTGTCTAATGTATGTAATGTAACGTAATGTACTGTATTGTAATGCAATGCAATGCAATGTAGTGCAATGCAATGTAATGTAATGTAATGCAATGTACTGCAATGCAATGTAATGTAATGTAATGTTGTAATGTATGTGTGCATGTAAGGTAATGTACTGCAATGCAATGTAATGTAATGTAATGTAATGTACTGTAATGTAATGTAATGTAATGCAATGTAATGTAATGTATGTGCGTAATGTAATGTAATATAATGCAATGCAATGTAATGCAATGTAATGTAATGTAATGTAATGTACTGTATGTATGTATGTATGTATGTATGTATGCAATGCGAGTATGTACCTCGTGTAATCTAATATAAATTACAGTGAGGCAATGCAATGTAGTGTAATGTAATGTATTTATGTATCGTATGTATGTATGTATGTATGTATGCACGTAATGTATGTATGTATGTAATGTATGTATGTATGTATGTATGTATGTATGTACGTATGTGTGTGTGTGTCATATGTATGTATGTATGTATGTGTGTATGTATGTATGTATGTATGTATGTAATGTATGTATGTATGTATGTATGTATGTATGTATGTACGTACGTATGTATGTATGTATGTATGTATGTAATGTATAAAATGTATGTATGTATGTATGTATGTAATGTATGTAATGTAGTGTAATGTAATGTAATGTAGTGTATTGTATTGTAATGTAATGTAATGTAATGTAATGTATGTATGTTATGTATGTACGTAATGTAATGTAATGTAATGTACTGTAATGTAATGCAATGTAGTGCAATGTACGTATGTATGAATGTATGTATGTATGTGTATATGGTATGTATGTATGTATGTATGTATGTATGTATGTATGTATGGTATGGTATGGTATGGTAGGTATGTATGTATGTATGTACGTATGTACGTATGTATCTATGTATGTATGCATGTATGTATGTATGTTATGTATGTATGTATGTATGTTATGTTATGTTATGTTATGTAATGTTATGTATGTATGTAATGTAATGTATGTATGTATGTATGTAATGTAATGTAATGTAATGTAATGTAATGTAATGTAATGTAATGTAATGTAATGTAATGTAATGTAATGTATGTAATGTAATGTAATGTAATGTAATGTAATGTAATGTAATGTAATGTAATGTAATGTAATGTAATATAATGTATGTATGTATGTACGTACGTATGTTATGTATGTATGTATGTATGTAATGTACTGTATGTATGTAATGTATGTATGTATGTATGTATGCGTGTAATGTATGTATGTATGTATGTAGATAGGTATGTATGTATGTATGTATGCATGCATGCATGTAATGTATGTAATGTATGTAATGTATGTATGTATGTATGTACGTACGTATGTATGTATGTAATCTATATATGTATGTAATCTATGTATGTATGTAATCTATGTATCTATGTATGTATGTATGTATGTATGTATGTATGTAATGTATGTAATGTCTGTAATGTATGCAATGTATGTATGTATGTATGTATGTATGTATGTATGTATGTATGTCTATGTAT
Source organism: Effrenium voratum (assembly GCA_963377175.1). Taxonomy (NCBI): domain Eukaryota; class Dinophyceae; order Suessiales; family Symbiodiniaceae; genus Effrenium; species Effrenium voratum. The sequence goes on along the minus strand of CAUJNA010001633.1, from coordinate 56,074 downwards.
GTATGTATGTAATGTATGTATGTATGTATGTATGTATGTTATGTAATGTAATGTAATGTAATGTAATGTAATGTAATGTAGTGTAATGTAGTGTAATGTAGTGTAATGTAATGTAATGTAATGTAATGTAATGTAATGTAATGTAATGTAATGTAATGTAATGCAATGCAATGTAATGTAATGTAATGTAATGTAATGTAATGTAATGTAATGTAATGTAATGTAATGTAATGTAGTGTAGTGTAATGTAATGTAATGTATGTAATGTATGTAATGTATGTAGGTAGGTAGGTAGGTATGTAGGTATGTATGTATGTATGTATGTATGTATGTATGTAATGTATGTAATGTATGTATGTGTGTATGTATGTTATGTTATGTAATGTAATGTAATGTAATGTAAGGTAAGGTAATGTATGGTATGTATGTATGTATGTATGTATGTATGTATGTATGTCTGTATGTATGTTATTATGTATGTCTGTATGTAGGTAGGTAGGTATGTATGTATGTCTGTATGTAATGTATGTAGTGTATGTATGTATGTATGTATGTATGGTATGGTATGGTATGGTGTGGTATGGTATGGTATGGTATGTATGTATGTATGGTATGGTATGGTATGGTATGGTATGGTATGGTATGGTATGTAATGGTATGTCGTGGTATTTCGTGGTATGTCATGGTATGTAATGGTATGTAATGGTATGAAATGGTATGTAATGGTATGTAATGGTATGTAATGGTATGTACTGGTATGTAATGGTATGTAATGGTATGTAATGGTATGTAATGGTATGTAATGGTATGTAATGGTATGTCATGGTATGTCATGGTATGTAAGGGTATGTCATGGTATGTCATGGTATGTAATGGTATGTAATGGTATGTAATGGTATGTAATGGTATGTAATGGTATGTGCTGGTATGTACTGGTATGCAATGGTATGTACTGGTATGTACTGGTATGCAATGGTATGCAATGGTATGTACTGGTATGTAATGGTATGTAATGGTATGTAATGGTATGTAATGGTATGTAATGGTATGTAATGGTATGTAATGGTATGTAATGGTATGTAATGGTATGTAATGGTATGTAATGGTATGCAATGGTATGTAATGGTATGTAATGGTATGTAATGGTTTGTAATGGTATGCAATGGTATGTAATGGTATTTAATGGTATGTTAATGTATGTAATGGTATGTAATGGTATGTAATGGTATGCAATAGGTATGTAATGGTTGTAATTGGTATGTACTGTATGTATGGTAGTACTGGTTATGTGACTGGTATGCATGGTATGTAATGGTATGTTTATGGTATGTACTGGTATGTAATGGTATGTAATGGTATGTAATGGTATGTAATGGTATGTAATGGTATGTAATGGTATGTAATGGTATGTAATGGTATGTAATGTTATGTAATGGTATGTAATGGTATGTAATGGTATGTAATGGTATGTAATGGTATGTAATGGTATGTAATGGTATGTAATGGTATGAAATGGTATGTAATGGTATGTAATGGTATATTGTATGGTATTTAATGGCTATGCAATGGTAAGCAATGGTATGCAATAGTATTGCAATGGTATGCAATGGTATGCATAATATGCGGGGCTGAATTAGTAACATGTGTCTCCTTTGATTGCCAAATGGTATGTGATGGTATTTTGTATGGTAAGTTTTTTGTAAGGTAGCGGCAATGGTATGCAATGGTATGTAAAGGTATGTAATGGTATGTATGGTATGTAATGGTATGTAATGGTATGTAATGGTTTGTAATGGTCTGTAATGGTATGTAATGGTATGTAATGGTATGTAATGGTATGTAATGGTATGTAATGGTATGTAATGGTATGTAATGGTATGTAATGGTATGTAATGGTATGTAATGGTATGTAATGGTATGTAGTGGTATGTAAAGGTATGTAATGGTATGTAATTGTATGTAATGTCATGTAATGGTATGTGATGGTATGTGATGGTATGTGATGCATGTAATGTATGTAATGCAAAGTAATGCAATGTAATGTAATGTAATGTAATGTAGTGTAGTGTAGTGTAGTGTAATGTAATGTAATGTAATGTAATGTATGTATGTTATGTATGTTATGTATGTTATGTATGTTATGTTATGTTATGTTATGTTATGTTATGTTATGTTATGTATGTAATGTAATGTAATGTAATGTAATGTAATGTAATGTAATGTAATGTAATGTAATGGAATGGAATGGAATGGAATGGCATGTAATGTAATGTAATGTAATGTATGTATGTATGTATGTAATGTATGTATGTATGTAAGCAAATAAGTAAGTAAGTATGTAATGTAGGTGGGTAGGTAGGTAGGTGGGTATGTACATATGTATGTGATGTGTGTGTGATGTATGTAATGTATGTGAAGTATGTAATGTATGTATTGCAAATAGTGTATGAATGTATGTACTGTGCTATGTATGTACCGTATGTATTTATGCTTGTGTGTGTTTGCTGTTTCTTTTGCTGTGTGTTGCTTTGTTCTGTTCTGATTTGTTCTTTGTTGGTTGTTTGTTGGAGTGTTCGCGTGTTCAACCAATCGCAACAAAGACATGCAACACAACAAAACACAACAAAAGAAACTACACAAAGCAAGGTGGTTGGTTGTTTCTTTGCTTGTTGTTCAAGGAGAGTGATTAGTTTCCAAACCAACCGCAGGTGATCTTTCGCTTCATCAGCACCAACATGTTCTTGGCCACGCAGTTGAACACCTTTGCGGAGCTGGCCGGGATCTTTGCCAAGCGAGGCGTTGCCAGTATTTTCCGACTAGGCCCGATCCGGTCGCCACTGCTGGCTTTATCAGTGCAGTGTTTGGCTGTCTAGATGGTTCTACTTCCTATTGTCTTTCTGAATACCCCTTACCTCGCCATCTTGGTAGCAGCGCGTCAGGGGCTGTCGCGCTCAGGTCGGAAGGAGCGACATTGCCGAGGCCAAGAAAGAGGCAGCTGCCAAACTGTGGCCAGCTTAGGCGTTTTGAGATTTGGGCTCAGGGCTGGGCTGGCTTGGCTTTCAGCTTGTGCCTTTGCTGCGTGCGGCGCTCTGCAGCTTTGTTGGTACTAGCCGAGAGCAGTGAACCTTCTGAGGGGCGCGAAGCAAGTGCGATTCCCAAGCAAAAACGAACTGGAGGCTGTCATGATGGGTTGCGGGAGGACCAGTTTCGCAAACTCGCAACGAGCGCAGTGCAGGCGAACCTGGAGCTGGAGCGCCAAGCAGAGAATCAGGCCTGGCCGAATGAACCAGAGACTGAGATAGAGGGTTCTAGGCTCCGGGCGAACAGAGGACAGAAGGTATCCATTATCCATTGCTCAGGGTTCCCCGCAAAGAAGGGCAAAGACATAAGCCAGGGCACACAGCTGGGTATCTGACTCAGCCTAAGCCAAGGTGGTTGTGAAGCGAATCCTTGGATCTGGGGCTGCTGTGAAAGCCAATGTCAAAGTTGGAGACGTCGTGTCCAAGGCCGAACAGAAGCTGCGCGCTGTAGTTGTGTCGGGCCATTTCAATACGATCACTGTGAATTTCGCGCTGGGAGCGGGATTGGCAGGTGAACAAACAGAAGATTGATTGGGCAACATACCTCCCCGACGAGGACGATGATGAGCATGTCGAGCTGCTTGTTTATAGCTATAGGCGATGTCGCTTGTTGATAGCAAGCTTGCTCATAGCAACTGTGGGCCATGCTACATGGGTGATTCTCCTCCTAGTTGGCCTCTACCCTCCTCCCAACAACATGTAGCCTGAACGTCATTGCAGGTTCCATGAAGGATGGTGAGTTGGTAAAGCCAGTTTTAAGGGGTGCCCAATTTCAAGACCGGTACCAAGGCGAGCTTTGCACGGTCCTCAGTGCGAGCATATGCCCTCAACATTCAGACTCCGTATGCCCGAGGGAACCAGAAGCAGATGGATCCGTCACCCTCATGTTCCAGGACGGCACAGCGCATGAGCTTCTATCAGTATCAAGCTTGCCTACTGATTGCAAGGGGGATGGTAGTTCTTTCAAGTGGTTTGTTTTTTTTTTGACAAAGGCCAGGTTTGAGACCACCGTATTCACTGGTGGCAGCGCAGGCATGCAGATTGCTTGCTTCAGGATCCTCCAAACAGGGGGCTGCTGGCAAAATTCACGCAGGTGGGTTATGCTCAAGAACTATGTCCTTGCTGCGCTGTCTACTCTGCGGATGTTTGTTTGGTTTCCAGTTGGGCTGTCGGGCCCATTGAATACCCATGCCAGGCATGCTGCAGCTGCGCCTGGCACTCAAAGTGACTTTGGGCCTGTTGGCACATGCTCCAAAGCTCAGCCTTGTTTTCGTGGAGCTTGTTTCAATGGAGTTTCCACATGCTTCAGAGCTTAAGGGCGTAGTGCATACGTCCAAGGGCCAGCGTCAGAAGGTCAAGCCAGGTGCGATCTCATGGATTTAGTTGTCAGCTCTCGATGGCTGCTTGGAGTGCTTGCATTTAGCCCCATGACCTTTCGTCAACCTTGGTAAGTCTTTTGGTAGAGCAAACTTTACGTGCTCCAATGGGCCTGGGGGGACGGCAGGCCGAAAACATCAGCAGCAAGCTTATGCAAAACATCCGTTTATGAGGCGGGCAGTGCACATCCAGCACAAATGTGAAGGGCGCCAATATGTGTATATATATATATAATATGCAGGAAGCACGCGCACGAATACCATCAGTCGCTCCTCATTCTGCTTCCATAGATTGTCCATCAACGAGGCACTATCATACCATGAGCGTTTTGATTCATTTCTCCATCCAGCGATCTTTCTATCACAGGTTCATTGGTTGCTTTTTGGTTTTCGTGCGTGTTCTACTCTTTGAGTGCTTGTTTGGTTGCTTCTTTGAATCAAATAATGTGTTTTTCTTTTGACTTGTTGATGTTTGGCTTCTTGGTCCTCGTGTTTGCTGTTTTCTTCTTCGTTTCTTCGCTCCTTTTTCAGCTACTCAATCTCTCCATTGTTTGATTTTCCTGGTATTTGCTTTTGTTGTCCGAGTCCTTTGTGTTTAAATCTCTGAGTCTCTAAACTCTTCTACTCTTCGACTCCTCAGTTCTTCGTGTTGTTTGGTGTTTTTTTTTGTTTGTTCCGTTCTGCAGTCGTTCATTCTTGAATTCTTCGGCTTCTGATTCTGTGTTCCTTCCGCTTGGGCTATTGATACTGTGCTTGTTTGCTTCCTTTTGTCATTGTTTGACTCGTTGATTTGTCACGGCTTCGCTCTTTGTTGATTCTACACCCCACTCATTCGAGTTTTGAGTCTTGGATTTATTGATTCTCGGATTTACTCATTTGCATCGCTTGCTTCTTCTACGCTTTGAGGCTTTGATTCTTTTCCGACCTATATCTTTGCTTGCTTCTTTGGCTGTGTGTAGTTTTGATTCTTCAGATGCTTGCCCTTGCAGCAGCATTCTTCGCTGCTTCAATTCCTCAGTTCTTCGGTGCATCCATTGATCGATGCTTCAGGGCATTGCACGATGGCGTTGCAATTGCCTTACCTTGTGAAAATCCTAAACTTGCATGCGCTCATGGTGGAGGGATTGCAATCGAAAACACGGACTTTCCCTTCTCCGTCCCGACCCCCAAGATTCCCACGCCGACCACCCCATCCCGCAACAGCTTTGTTGTGCAGGCTCCGGGGCCTTCCTTTGACCATTCTGTATCCTCGTGCCCCATAGCCTCGTCAGGTTCCGTAGCTGAAACCCATTCGCCATGTTGGAAGGGGTTCCATTTCCTGCGCTGATCAAACAGCTCGCCCGCAGGGGGAAGGGGGGGGTGGCCTGGCACAGACCAAACCGCATTCTTCTTCGGTGGGGTTCGCGTGGGCAGGCTCCGTTGTGTGGGAAGTGTCTCATGTTGTCTCGCGTGGCAACCACTTATGCCTGCAAGGCTTGCTTCTCTCACCCTTTCAGTGCTCGGCCGTTCGATCACTTCTGCAGTTTTTCATCCTTGGGATTTCGGTGTATTTCTTGGCTTTGATTCTTCAAACCTCTGAGTTTTGTTTTTTGCTTAAGTCGGCCCCAAGGAAAGAAAGCAATCTGCTAGTGGGGACAGGGGCTGGGGTGGCAGGAGGATTATCAAAGGAAGTTAAGCACAAACTTACATAGTCAAAAGAAGTTTAGAAGAGACTTACGCGGTATGGCAACTAGTGGAAGGCTAGTTCTCTGACAAAGACAAGGGCAGAATAGTTCTCTGACAGAATAAGAGAGAAGAACAAGCTCGAACGAGAAAACCGTGTGTGGGTGGGGGAATAGAAATGTGAAGTTAGCCTGATCTCGGGCTCGGAGCGCGTTTGGTGCGATCTCGGAGCGGTCTCGGAGCCGGGCCCATTGGCACGAACGCGCGCGAAAGGCAGGTTCAGATTTCGTAGCCGGCGCAGCACTTTGGTAAAGTTGTGTGCAGACTTCGTGGCAGGCGCAAGCACTTTGCAAGACGGCAGACAGATTAGGCAGAAAGATTTGACTAGATTAGATTGCGGTAGAATAGGTTAGGACCAGAGAAAAAGCTCCTTGACGGTGGTTGGCAAGTTTCCCCAACAGCCGAAAGCTAAAGGGCCTCAGCGTGGTCTGGTAGACAAGGTGTAAGGTTCAAGGAAGGCTCCGGAGGCTCGGGTTCCGGGGTGGTCTGGTGTGGGCCGTCGGTGGTCTGGTGCAGGCCAGGTGAAAGGCAGGCCAGGTGTAAGGTTCAGGCAAGGTTCTGGAGGTTGTCGGGTGGTCTGGTTGTCAGGTTCCAGCAAGGTTCCGCAGATTTCTGGGAAGTGGTTTGCCAGAGGTCTGAGTTTTTTTTTAGGGACCCTTTCATGGACATCATTCCCTATTAAAATTCATAGCCAGATAGTCTGTGGGTGCTGAGCGGTTCCAAGGAGGGCTCCGAAGCTGTTCCGAGGCAGTTGCGGTTGTGAGTTGCGGGGCTCCGAGGGCGCAAATCCTGACCTTTTCGTTTAAGCGGGGGTTGCGTCAAGCAATCCCCGATGGCCGAGGAGTGCGACGCAACGAAGCTTGGGTACGCCCCCTACAGGAAACCTTCGGCTTGGAGAACCGCTGTATCTCCAACCAACACGGACGTGTAAAAGCCAGTCCTGAGCTGGAACTCATTTAGAACTATAGTTACCACTTGTATGTTTGGCAGCACCAAGGGTTACAAGGAGAGATAGCTCAGGTGGGAGGACAGAGAGGTGAACGAATTAATTAGATGAGGTTGGGTAGATGGAGAAGATCGCTAAGATAGGTAGATCAGACGTACTATGGGCAGAGATAATATGATAAGATTGACAGATAGATAGATAGATGCCCAGAGAGAGTAAGAGAGAGAGAGAGAGAGAAAGCGAGAAAGCGAGAAAGAGAGAAAGAGAGAAAGAGAGAAAGTGAGAAAGTGAGAAAGTGAGAAAGAGAGAAAGAGAGAAAGAGAGAAAGAGAGAAAGAGAGAAAGAGAGAAGGAGAGAAGGAGAGAAAGAAAGAAAGAGAGAAAGAGAGAAAGTGAGAAAGAGAGAAAGAGAGAAAGAGCTCAAGAGAGAGAGAAAGAGAGAGATAGAGAGAGAGAGAAGAGAGAAAGAGAAAGACAGAGAGAAAGAGACGAGAAGGAGAGGGGGAAAGAGACGTGCTGCGAACTTTTGTTGTCGTATTTTAAAACTTCCGCTGCCCGGCTCTGCTGAACCGTGCTGGTAAACAGTAAAGCCGAGGGCAAGTGTAGGACACTGCTTACTCAAGAGGTCAGGAATTGGAAGTTCGAACTGCGCAAGGCCCCCAGAACCGAAAACCATCAGCTGCAGTTTTCGAGTTGAAGTTGCCGGGGGGTGGGGGGGGAAATACAAAGTTGCGATTGAACTGGAGCTGCGGACGTAAACTTTGCGTACTACACTTGTGCTAGAGGTGTGCTTGCGCTACAAAGTTGTGATTTTCAAGCTACAGCTGTACTTTGCGCCTAGGCTTGCGCTGCAAAGCTGACATTGTCGAGCCGGAGCTGTGGAAAAGTGCTTCGTGTGCTACACTTGTAGCACAAAGTTGCGATTTCGAGCTAGAGTTGCGGACGTGCACTTCGAGTACTACATTGTGCTACAAAGTGTTGTTTGTCAAGCTGGGAATGCAGTGTACTTCGCATACTAGATTCGTTTTGTGCCGCAAAGTTGTGATTGTTGAGCTGGAGCTGCGGAAGTGCACTGCGCCTACCTCTTGGTATGTAGTGGTTGCGACCATGTTGCAGGTATGTCAACACACTGTAGAACGATAAGGGCGATTCTCGCAAGATCTCTCCCGAGGCAAAGCAAGAGATTTCGTCAGGCCCTCGCGTGTACTTTTTCAGAAAGTTGCATTCCTTTGCGTTCCCATGGCTTACCTGGCAAACAACAAATGCGAGCGCGTCAAGGAAGGAACCGACTATTGTCCAAATGTGTTTCAGGTTTTCAAGTCTTTGTGTTGGTGTCGCAGGCCCATTCATAAGGCGCGCAAATTCTCCGGTTGCCACGTACTTCCGCGGTTTTTGACAGCAACGCTCGCCAGAGTACGCCATGACGCGAAGTTAGGGGCATTTACGCAAACAAAATCGTGTTTCTTCCAGCTGCAACTCCAAAAAGGGCCAGAAAAGCGTCGACAAATGAGGAGTTGCCGCATATTTCCCCGCACCCTGAAGCGTTGGAAGCCTGTTGCAACTGGTTTTCCGGTGAGTTCAAGGTGATAAGCCTTAACAGCGGCTTTTTAGAGCCTCCGGAAGCCATGCGTTCAACTTCCCATACGTTCTTCCCACAGAAAGAACCACGTACATCTGTCACCTTGCCGTGGTGATCGAGATTTCTCTCCTCGCCAGGCCAACAGTGCGGAACTTCTGGAGATCTCATGGTGTTTGCCTCAGGATGCAGCTGGGTGACAGCGGACTTTGAGGAGTGGGGATGGGGTCATGTGTCAACACAAAGGTTATGTTTGATGGTGGGTAAGACAGAAGCACCCTTGCAAGTAGCTACAAGGAAAAAGAAGCACAGAAGTGTTGAAAGCGAAACATTTGGTTTGATTTGAGCAGGTGCCATTGCGCGTGTGGAGAAAGAATCTGAGATGGTGGAACACCACTCGGACGAGGCGCCGAATCAAAGGAAGCTGCTAGTGGCGGCCAACTCATTCTCAGCCGCATCAGAGCAGGAGCCAGTGAGTGGCAGTGATGATGAGCAGGCAGAAGGCGCGTGGCGAATCCCACGAAAACGGCTGTCACAAGCATCACACTTGACTTGCTCAAGGCGAGGAAAGAATTGTGGAGGAGCACATGCAGGATCAGTGGAGTTGTCCTGCGGAAAGGGCAGAATGCTTTCTTTCGGTATCCAAGACAATATGTCTAGAAGTATCCAGACAGGATGGTGCTCGCGCTCGGGCGCGTGCCAAGAGGAGGCCGTCACCTCTGAGCGCGTGCAAGTAGTTGCACACTCCAACCAGCATGTTTGAAACAACATTACTTGCCCTTCTGAGATTCTATGTGGTGCTTGCAAGAAAACTGCAGGATAGACGGATTTCTCTTCTCTCGATGGCCTGAAGCCAACAAGCCGAAGGTGCCATGCTACCGCATGTGAGATGCACTTAAGTGCATGCAGCGAAAAGGAGATGGGCGCTGCTGGAATCAATCTAGAAGGCCGATCTTTCAAGGGGTTAGACGGTTAGACATGACCTGCCGGGTTCCGCAGAACTGGGGCGAGATGACTCGGAGCTGTTGGAAGAGGACATCATCCAGGTGGGGGGAGGGGGGCAACGGTGCGTGCTTCGACACATCTGCATTCAAGCTGGGCGAGCAACGCAGGATTGAGCATGCCCATTGGTATATTCCAGGAGGGGTGGGATGTGGATGAGCTGACGGATATCATTGAAGAAATGCCGATAACAGGCCAAGAGGCGCACGCACAATGCCTCTCAGCCGAGAGAATTTGTTTGTGCCAAAGGTGTGGCTGGACTGCCTTCTGGTTGCGCTAGAGGAAGAGGTGTGGCGCCAGGGCATGGAGCCGATTCGGCAGAATCAGGGAAGCTTGAAAAACACCCTTTGATTTGTGGCGCCCTCGCTGGCGTCAGCCAGGTGATAGAGGAGTCTCCTATCATCGAGGTCCTGAAAACCAACGGGCTGCAGGTGAGCCCGAGGGGAAAATAGTTCGTGCGCAGCAAAAAGCCAAGAGTCGCTAGCATTCTGGCCGAGAGGGGGCAGGGAAAAATACGACATGCCTCCTCTCGAGGAAATGTCCAAAGCCAAGCTGAAAGGCTGGTGCCTCGGCAAGCGAAGCTTCCTGTGGTGGAACTGCCCAAGGCCCTGCGCGAGAGAGGCTGCTGAAGTTCTACCGCCGATTAGATCAGGCCGATTCATAGTCGTTGCTATTCGGCTTTTCCTGTTGGGAGTTGTGTAAGAGCTGACCTTTGTGATCTCATTCGCAGAGCATGATAGCCGATGGTGGAGTGACTCCGCCCGTCATGGCATATCGGGCTGCAGCGTTCGTCCCTTTGTGACCACACTTTGCTGCTCTCACTTACTGCGAATCAAGACTGCAAACCGCAGCCAAGTCGCTTTCTTTCCCACCTGCCTTCTCTCTTTGTCTAAAGACAAAGAGAGAAGGCAGGTGGGAAAGAAAGCGACTTGGCTGCGGTTTGCAGTTAGACTCTAACAACCAACTTGGGCAGATCATTGGGCAACGCACTGAGGACCGGCTTGATTCTTTCTATTGAAAAATAACCGCTTCCGAAAGCAGCCCTGTTGGCTATGGCATGTATCCAGATCCATGCAGGTGCTCCGAATACTGGAGAACAAGGCGTACCGGCGGTACTTCCAGAACTTGCAGCACCGCCCTTGTGGAGCAGTGGTTGTGGTTGTGGCGAATGCACAGCTAGGTAAATATGTGCCTTTGGGGAAGTTCCCACTAATTAATATGCACCCTTTCGGGAGGGGCTACTGTACCAGCCTGCATTTATGTCTGTGTGATGTTTTGAGATGCAAGGGGCATAAGAGTGTGTATGTTTGGGGCACGTAACCTGGGGCGGAGACTTATTTCCCTGGCCTCCATGATTGAGGCTCGAGAGCGAGCAGCGACAGCAGCTTCTGCTGCAGCAGAATGAGGCGCTGCCAGTCTGTGTTTGAGTGATGGTCTGTCTGAAAATGGGAAGCTTTTGCGAAAGCCAAAAGGGAACCAACCACCTGGATAGAGTCCATTCTGAGAGACATCATAGGCAGGGCCAACAAAATATCCAACATATCGTTTCTGTTGCAAGCAGAGATGAGGTGTGAAACAGCTGTAGGTCTTTAGCAGGTTCTCCCCGTGTATTGCAAAGGACAGGCCGTGCGACATTTGTGGGCCTGCTCTGCCAGGTCCTCCATGACTATGTGTGCCGGCCACCAAGTCATCCAAGTCTTTTTCGGGACCTTTGACTTCGCGTTTTAGCTCAGAGCTATACAAGCGCAGGCGAGCTAGAGAAGGAGTTCTCCGACATCAGCGAGACCATCCACAATTACAAAACCAAAAAGGAGCAATGCTTTGTCTGAGCACTCGTCTCAGCAGGTTCTTCAATATTTTGTTTGGGGTCACTGGAATTGTCCACAGCCTTTGGATTGCCATCCCCTTGCCATCGTCCTGTGGCACTGGAGTTCTCTCCCAGGTCCCAAATCCTTTGTCGATACAACTTCGGCGCATGTTACATCACATTCGCCAAATGGCAAAATATATGAAATCAAGAAGGAGCCTCGTGAGAGTGATGTGATCTTCCCAGGAGTTGATGCTGAAAAAGCTGGCTGGCTTGCTGGACCGGAGCGAGTGCGCTTCACAAGTCATACATGTAAGGGCTGCCGCCCTAACTTCCTGCAGGGAAAACTCCGTCATGGCCGGTTTCGGTCAAGCCCAGTCAGTGCTCTGAGGCCCTCGCTCTCTGTTTGTTTTTTGTTTCTGTTGGTTGGGCCGGTTCAGGCAATGCGGCGATGCGGGAATCCGGCGAGACTGATGTTAGACGCTGGATTGGAAAAGCATGAAGACAAACAGGGACCACGACAGAACATTGTACAACAGGGCAGACGCTAGATCAAAGCAGAAACTAGAAATTAAACAAATGCAGATGGAATTGCACCAAAACAGGAATCCATAGAAATGGAAACACGACTGGGCAGCAATGGGATCAAACAAGTAAGGAAGAGCAAAGAAAGAGAGAGGGCAACCAGGGGAAAAGAAGGAATAAAGAAAACAGGAAAGACGCAGGATCGGAAAAGAGGAAGAAAGAATGAAGAAGGACAACTGGGCAGACAACGGGTCAGCAAGGAGGAACAAAGAAAGAATTGGGCGAACTGAACGAAGAGAAAGATGGATTGAAGAAAGAAACAGAACAGCCGGGGACGCAGAGGATCGGAAAAGTTTGAGCAACTGGGCACTGACAACAGCTGGGTCTTTTCGCTTCCGGGTTATTTCTCTGTTTGTCCGTTCTCCGGGTTATTTCCAGAAGACCCTCTGAAAACTAGGAGCTTCAGGTGTTTCAAATGCATGAATCAAAAAGCAGGAGTGGCTTGCAAAAGGCAAGAGTGAAAATCAAAAACTGGAGTTCTTGCGGTAAACAATTGTTCCCCAGATAGCTGAAAGCTATAGGGGTTCTAACTTCTAATAAAGAGGGAAAGTGATTTGCGAGATTGAGGGCCGGGTGCTAGGGGGCATGCAGTTTGAGGTGCTGGTGGATGCTGCTTTGCGAGCTTGACGGCCGGGTGCTAGGGGGCATGCAGTTTGAGGTGCTGGTGGATGCTGCTTTGCGAGATTGAGGGCCGGGTGCTAGGGGGCATGCAGTTTGAGGTGCTGGTGGATGCTGCTTTGCGAGATTGAGGGTCGGGTGCTAGGGGGCATGCAGTTTGAGGTGCTGGTGGATGCTGCTTTGCGAGCTTGACGGCCGGGTGCTGGGGGGCATGCAGTTTGAGGTGCTGGTGGATGCTGGCCGGGTGCTCGGGGGCATGCAGTTTGAGGTGCGCTTGACTGCCGGGTGCTAGGGGGCATGCAGTTTGGGGTGCTGGTGGGTGCTGCTTTGCGAGCTTGCCGGGTGCTAGGGGGCATGCGGTTTGGGGTGCTGGTGGATGCTGCTTTGCGAGATTGAGGGCCGGGTGCTAGGGGGCCTGCAGTTTGAGGTGCTGGTGGATGCTGCTTTGCGAGATTCAGGGCCGGGTGCTAGGGGGCATGCAGTTTGAGGTGCTGGTGGATGCTGCTTTGCGAGCTTGACGGCCGGGTGCTGGGGGCATGCAGTTTGAGGTGCTGGTGGATGCTGCTTTGCGAGCTTGACGGCCGGGTGCTCGGGGGCATGCAGTTTGAGGTGCTGGTGGATGCTGCTTTGCGAGCTTGACTGCCGGGTGCTAGGGGGCATGCAGTTTGGGGTGCTGGTGGGTGCTGCTTTGCGAGCTTGCCGGGTGCTAGGGGGCATGCGGTTTGGGGTGCTGGTGGGTGCTGCTTTGCGAGCTTGACGGCCGGGTGCTAGGGGGCATGCAGTTTGGGGTGCTGGTGGGTGCTGCTTTGCGAGCTTGACGGCCGGGTGCTAGGGGGCATGCAGTTTGGGGTGCTGGTGGATGCTGCTTTGCGAGCTTGACGGCCGGGTGCTAGGGGGCATGCAGTTTGGGGTGCTGGTAGGTGCTGCTTTGCGAGCTTGACGGCCGGGTGCTAGGGGGCATGCAGTTTGGGGTGCTGGTGGATGCTGTTTTGCAAGCTTGACGGCCGGGTGCTATGCAGTTGGGGGTGCTGGTGGGTGCTGCTTTGCGGGTGCTACGGGGCATGCGGTTTGGGGTGCTGGTGGGTGCTGCTTTGCGAGCTTGACGGCCGGGTGCTAGGGGGCATGCAGTTTGGGGTACTGGCGAGCTTGACGGCCGGGTGCTAGGGGGCTGCAATGCTTGACGGCCGGGCGTGCTGGTGGATGTTGACGGCCGGGTGCTAGGGGGCATGCAGTTTGGGGTGCTGGTGGGTGCTGGTTTGCGAGCTTGACGGCCGGTTCTAGGGGGCATGAAGTTTGGGGTGCTGGTGGATGCTGCTTTGCGAGCTTGACGGCCGGGTGCTAAGGGGCATGCAGTTTGAGGCGCGGGTGGATGCTGCTTTGGTTGTACCGGGTGCTAGGGGGCATGTTTGGGGTGCTGGCGGATGCTGTTCGCGTGTAACGGTTCGTGGCTGGTGTATCGTCATGATGTTCCCACGTTATGGTGTGTGGGCGTAGTGGCACCGTGATGCTGTCAACATCAGGATGATGCAGAATTTCATTAAGCTGTCGCAAGATGGTTCGTGGCTGTGGTATCATCATGATGCTGCCTTTACCATCAGCATGATGCTGTTCGCAATCATGATGCTGTCCGCATCATCATGATGCTGTCCGCATCATCATGATGCTGTCGAACTCATCAGGACCTCGTTTTTGCTTTTTTCCTTCCGGATTGCTCTCAAAATCATCATTATGCTGCTGATCTCATTAGGACGTTGTCTGCGCGTTTGTTTCGTGGCTGTGGTGTCATCATGGTCTACATCATCATGATAATGCTGCGTCATGGTTCGTATCCGTGGTGTGCTATCTGGGGTCTATGCTGGTGTAATTTTTTTTGGTTCTTCCAATCATGCAACTCTGTACACTATCGCAGCAATCATGCAACTCTGTGCACATGTGTGGGTATTCCACTGATTTTACTGAAGATTCACTCTCCGGAAACTCTGTTTTTTTCCCAGTTGTTTCTTCCCGTTGTTTTTTTTCTTCCCCATTTTTCCCCCGTTTGTGTTTCTTGTTTTTTGATTTGTGGGAGTTTGCGGCGGGTTTTTGCGGGAGTGTGCGGGCTTTTTGCGGGTGTGGTACTTTGCGGTTGTGCCAATTTGTCGCCCAAAGGCGCACATTCTGAAGGAAATGGGTCCAGACGGAGTAGGATAGTCAACATGCCCATTTTTATGATTCCTTTTGGAGGGATTCGCGCGCAGAAAGTCTAGTCATCCAAATCCTTCAAGCTTCCAGGTACTCCAAGTTGGATTCCAGGCGGAGCAGGAACTGAAGTAACTAGGTGCACAAAGCTGCACTTGTTCCTCGCGGAATTAGCGCTGACTTCCCACCTGGCCCTCATTAGACTTGGATTTAGCTTTCGTATCTACTATCAGAATCGCAGAGGATGTCGCAAGGTGTGGGTTGTAGAAGGCTGCCGACTTGCACAGACAGGCAGCACCTGCATGAACAAAATGGCTCATTAACAATGAGCAAAAAGCGACCAGCCTCGATATGCTGAGAGTATTTCACCATGAGATAGGAGTGTACAAAGTCAACATTTAGGTGATCAACAAAGTTGATGCCCGTGCGAGACGCTATGTGCGAGTGAAAGGTCAGCTGTATTAGAAGGGTGTTAGATGCCTTGGCTGTCATCAGGAGGGCTTGACGCAGTGCGACCTGCAATGTGTGGGAAGCATTCTGGCTTAATCATAAGACAAGAGCAGCTCAACTAGACTGCACCCGGATATATAGTTGCTTCCTGTGAGAGCAATTGGGAATGATAGAAATGCCTCGTACGAGATTTGAGAGACTCAGATTCAAGCACCTGAAGAGCGACCTGCATGCTAGAGCATGGCAAGGGCGGATTGTATGGACTCCTCAAGGTGCTGCAGAACGACACTATGCAAATCAAGATCCCTTTGTAGGGCCTGTTGCTTGTGATGAGGTGGCAGAAGCTCGAGAAAAGAAACTGACAAAAAAAACAGACGAGTGGCACAGCATCCAAACATGCAATGAGCCAGTGAAGCGAGGTGCCTGAGCTGAAGAAAGAGTTGGCGCGGCGTGGGCTTGACCCAATTGGCAAGACCCCCAGAGAGAAGCGTGCACACCATTTTCTTCACGATGGAGGTGGACTTTTTCAACATGGGGTTGAGGGTGGGCGCTGATGTAGTGGACTGTGACAGGAACCCGCAGTGAGCTAACTGCACGTCTTGCAGAGAATGACGAGTCAGAGGCCAAAGAGGCGCTTGTCATACAGTTTTGGTGAAGGTTTTGTGCCCACTCACTGGTTTAGTCCATTTTGCAAGGAGGCGCCTGCCGATGATGATTCGGAGGTCGGCTTGATGG
>CAUJNA010001633.1:32500-35000 GCA_963377175.1 Effrenium voratum | reverse complement strand
TTAGTGTTTTTTAAGGGAAACCAACAGGAAGCCGCGCTAAGCCCTGCTGGTTTTCCTGTCTTGAGACACGTCCATACTTGGCCCTGGCGAAGGCGAAGAGTGAGGGTGCCCGGGCCCTGAGGCCACGCCTTTGGCTCGCGACTGCGCGCACCTCAGGAAGCGGAGGAGCTCTCTCCCGCAAATGCTCGGAAAGGCGCCTGTTCTCATCTTGAGCCTGGACAAATTGCTTAGGCGGTTCAATGCGGGCGGTTCAATGCTTCGGCTTTTCTAGACGCTTTCTGTTCTGCCTAGCTTGGCGCGACTGATTATGAAGAGCTGCCTCTTGCTCCGGTGATTGATTGATCAAAGCTGCAAGGTTTGTGCTCACTTGGGCCTGGACTATGAGAGTCTCGTGTTTAGGCCTGGGGTGGTGTGCTGCCTGAGCTGCTTCTAGTACCAACTGCGGCAAGTGCAGGCTGCATGCGCAGATGACTGCAGCCGCGCGGGAGGATCAGGCTGTTTGCGGCGGGATTGTCCAAGGCTTCCTAAATGGGGCGTTTGATCAGCCCTGGCCTGGTTTTTGCAAGCTCGGCAGCTTGATGGCTGCCAGCCAGCAGCATTTGGGAGGCCCCAAAGACTCCGCAAGCCGAAGCAGTAGAATTTGTGGAAAAGACCAAATCTCTCGGCTTCCGGGTGGAGATGCCTGACATCGAGCACGATCGTCAGGCAGCAGCGTGACAAGAAACATCACCCCGTGTCAACTCTGAAATCCAGACTGGGTGCCCAGGTTGAACAAACGTATCGTGCTGAAATTTTGATTTTAGTTATTTAACAGCTGTTTCCTCTGTGAAGCCAGCCAAATTTTCATGGATCAAGCTGGGCTTGTTTGCCATTCTGCATGATTTGCAAGCACTCAGTTGTCAATGTTGTCATTTTGCAGCGCCAACATGGTTGAACAGGAGGATTTGGTTGCGGCGGGCGCTTGCCTTTTTAGAGATGGCTACAGCGGCCGATGTTTGGGATCCACTGTGTTTTCCTGGGTTGCAACAACTTGACAACCGCCAGCCGGTCGCATTTGAAAGCCCACGAAGGCCCAGCAAGCCGAAGCAGCAGAATCTGGGGAATCTGCGGAGAAGACCGAATGTCTCGGCTTCCGGGTGGAGATGCCTGACATCGAGCACGAACATCAGGCAGCAGCATGATAAGAAACAGCGTGTCATGCTGAAGGCTAGCTGTTTCTTTAAATTGAGTACTGGTGATGATCAGGGATGAGAATTGCGTTCTTGCTCTCATAGGGTCCAACAATTTGCTGCGCTCTGAGTTGTAAACATGAGGACCTGCACTGATGTTCGTTCATTTCTTTCTCGCATGCCAGAGCGCGAAGCTCCGCAAAACGAATGTGGAAGCGCCAGGAAGTGAATGTCCATCGGGTGTCATGTTGCATTTGAAGCGCTCTGTTTCAGATATGTGAGTAAGAGCTGCTGTAAGGCGTGCATATGGCAAGGCATTGTTGGCGTACACGTTCTAGAAACCGGCAAGGTTTACAAAATTACAATTAAGGCTTCAGAGCTTTCTTCGCAACTCAAAGGGCGGACCTTTGCAAGCCAAGCCTAAAACTGGCTCAAGCCAAAATCATTGGGCCGAAGGTGACTTGGCAGGCAACGAATACAACCACGGAAAATATACCGTCCTTGCCCGACTGGCTTAGGAACTGGCTGGGAAGCGCTTAGGACGCTGTCGACTCTTTTGAGCAGGCTTCAAGACTATTTTGAAAATATCATTGCCAAGGGGAAAACCGAGAAATATCATTGCCAAGGGGAAAACTGAGAGAGACTGCTTTGTCAGACGTGCGAAAATGGGTGGCTGCCGTTTGGTTTCTGTTTAGCAACTGCAATACACTTGACCAGCAACACCGGAGGATTAGGCGTGCGGCGGGTTGTCCAAGTTCTCAATCCCCTTGCCTTGACAGAAAGGGGTGCTGCAATGGAAACCTCCTACAGCAGACGTTTTGGATCTGACCTGGCGCGCGTTTTTTGCGTTTGTCCTGTTGCGCATACATGCCAGTCGCATCTGGGAGGCCCCGAAGCCTCTGGCCGAAGCAGAATCTGTGGAACCCTTGGAAAAGACCGAATCTCTCGGCTTTCGGGAGATGGAGATGCCCAACGTTGAGCCCGAACATCAGGCAGCGCGAAAAAGAAACAGCGCGCCGTGTCATTTCTGAAATCAAGACTGCGTGCCGGCTGTTTCTCCAATAGTGATCGAATAACATTGTTCGCTGTGTCCACACCGGCCAACGACACACTGCTTTGAAACCAGGCGCATGCATGCGGGCAAGGGGTATACAATGGTGTGTGGGCCTGAAGGGTCGTTTGGTCTGATTTGGTCCTTGGTCGCCCTTTCTATCAGTGTGTTGTAAAACTTAAGAGCCAAAGTGTTGCAACACTGTTACGATTTCGGCCCACGTGTTGGAAAAAGATCGCTAATTGGAAAAGGATCGCTAATCAAGGTATGTGTTTGAAGA
>CAUJNA010001633.1:0-30000 GCA_963377175.1 Effrenium voratum | reverse complement strand
CATTCTGTTAGGATGAACCGGAAGACCTGGACGACTCGACACTCCTTGAGATCGAGGCGCTGAAGACGCAGGCCAGTAGATGTCGAAAGTCATTGATCCCTGCTTCATGTTTTAGTGAGAGGGAGCGCACAGACATCCAACCCCGTGGAGTGGCCAACTTGGTGCGCAGCAGGTGCGGGACATGGCATGCAAGCCCTTCTGACTGATTTTGAGCATAAATCCGAAGAACGGCACTAGTCGGGGTGATCTGCCCTTTTATTAGGGAATCGATTCATGTGGGGATTTCTTTGTCCTCGTATGAATCCGAAGCTGACGGAGCAGCTTCGGCCAGCATTCTTGGTCGAATAGCTTGCAGGTGGAAGAGGCCATGCGGAGAACGGCAAGGGCACAGGTGCCAGCCCTAGATCACTTTGCACTGCCCAAACTCCACTGGCCACGCTCCAGATGGTCCAAAGATGCAATTGCACAGGTTCTATGATCAGACTTGAGAGGTTTTCCTAAGCCCGGAGATACCAAGCATTCGTGAGCATGCTCTGTGAGCACGCCCAGATGCAACTGCGTCGCAAGAAAGCGGAAGAGTTCATGCTGGCTGCGCCGGAGTCCTCAGCTGACTCGTTTTGCATCGTTTCTGTCCTTGATTGACATCCTCAATACCCACCCAAAGAGGAGTGCGCAGAGTGTGTGTGACCGGCTAGAATAAGGCTAGCCAAGCATTGCGAACTTGCTTGCAAAGTCTACAAGGCACACGACCAAGGCGAGGTCTGACAAGCAGCACGAGCATTATGCACTGATCGAACAGGACTTGTTGGAATGGATCACGTTGCCAGGCTGCGCTGAGGAGACAGGGCGGAGGCCTTCCGCGGAGGCAAAAAGGAGCCTGCGCAGGCATGCAGATGGGCATCACTGACCCGCACTGTAGCCGAGTTCATCAAGGGAAGGAAGGGACTTTCGCGGGAGAGTTGCACAGCAGAGGCATCCTGACTGAGCCCTCCAACAGTTGCATAAGTGGGGCCTTCCATGTGCTTCACACTTTGATGTTCCGGTGCCATCCACCAAAACGTCCAAAATCATTTCAACGCATTCCCATCAGCAGATTGGACAGAAGGATTTTAGCCATGGCCTGAAAGTGACAAGGGGGACGACAGGTCTCGAGCCTAGTAAAGCGGCCAAGCCATGAGTCGTTCAAAACAGAAGGGGTCACAAGGTCGATTGAAGCAATTCTGTTTGCGTTTGATTGAGTTCGATTGCTGCTCAATGAGCCCTCCTGTCAAAGAGTCAGGCCCATCCGATTCGTGCCGGATCATATTTCCCCACCACGGGATTTGGCCATTTCAAGGAGCACCAAGAATCCGATGTGCCAAAGACATCATTTTCAGGTCCCATGCGGCCCGCCGGGGTCCCAACACCGCGGTGTGCGCGGTTTGCCAACACCGGGTGAGGATACCCGTTTTAGGGTTGGGAATTGAAGGCAAGCCGCCCATTTGAGAGTTTCCCAATTTGAGAGAAATTCATGTATAGATTGGATGAACCAGTGGCAATTGGCTGTCCAGATCCAGATTCTTGGCTTGAAGTTGTTCAGCACGCAGCCCTAAGTCCAGCAAGAGGGAGATCATCCACATCCAGGCCGCAAGCTCGCAATTCACTGTCGAATGTTGAACCTCTGATAAAACTGCAAGCTGCCCGTACGCGAGATCGGCAAAGCTGGCAATGCAATCGGCAATGAGTTCTGGAAGCGGATGTGCGAGGCTGCGATTGACATTCTTACTCAATTCTTGGCAACGTGAAGCAGTCACCAAAGTATTGCAGCTTTGGCTGTTTGGAGGAGCATATGATCGAGACAAACATTGATGCCGATCGAGGCTGCTTCAAAGATCAAGAAGGCTCTCCACAGACGTGTGTGTGTGTGTGTGTGTTGCCTCGCCATAGGTCGTTGGTGCTTGCTGCTTGCTGCTTGCTCAGGTAATGGCCAGGCCTGGATTGGCAACTGTCGGCAGCGAAAGGCATATTATGACGCAGTTTGTTTGTTGTTGACAACATATACTGTTGATTTTGGCATGGTCGCATTGAGTCATGGCCAACGGAGCATTCAATGGACAATGGTTGACAGATTGTAAAGTGTTGCTTTTTTCAAACTTTGAAGCTGACGTTCTCAGTTTGGATGTTTTCTTCCAGCAAGCAAGGTGTGGGAATGCTGGGGTTGGAGAAGGCTGTGGGAAAAGCGCCCTTCGACACAAAAGTAATGATTTGCAACTTTGGACTTAAGTCTCGATGGATGACGGGTGGAGGTATATGAGAAAGGAGCAAGGGCTGTGAATGTGTAGGGTTTTGTGTCTTGGAATTCATTTTAGTAAAAGGAAATTGTCGATCTCTTTCGACCTCCGAAGTCAAGCGTAGAAGCGCCCGCCTAGCAGTGAATGATTGCCTGGCAAGACCTTTGCGTTGCGCTACTGAAAGTGTGGGAATAGGCCGCAGGCGAAGAATTGAATTTGCTGCGTGCCAGGAGCTCCACACAGAGAAGTCACACCTTCTCGGCCTTTTGGCCATGATCAAGCGTAGTATTTGTTCTTATTAGCTGGAGACTTGCTTGTCACATCAATTTTGCCGGGGAAACGCTTTCTTGAGCTTGCTCTGAACCTTTCGCGTGTTTGCGCTGGCATGGCACTTGGCCAGCAGCAGCGCGCACTATGGGGAGACTGCTTGTCTTCCACCATGCTGCTGGCACTCTGCCGGCGTGCTGCTTGGTGTGGGCGCAGCTGTGCTTGTTAAGCTTGCTCAGAAGTGCGTGTGCTGCGGTTGTGTGCTGCGCTGAGAGTTCAGACCTGTTAAGCATTGCCTCAAGCATCACTTTGCCCACTCTGTTGACCATCCTTGCGGAAGGGGCAATAGCGCTGCCAGAGACACTTAGCGGAGGTGCGCTGTTTGCTAGTTGAAAACTACTCCGATTCCCGTCAAATATGATCGTCAAGGCGATTCTGCAATTTTTACGCGGGCTTCCAACGGCCACAGTTTCCAACTGAGAACAAACTGCTGGCCTTCATTGGTGCTGGCTTCTGAGCGTTGTGTTTTTTTACTTGTTGGTGTTATTGCTCAGAGGTGCTTTTTGATGTGCATTTGATGTCAGTTTGTTTTCTAGTCAATGCAAGCTTATTGAGCGGAGATCCAGCAGCTCGCTCTCATAGGGTCGAGCACCTCACTGCGCTCTGAGGCCTGTAACGCCTTAGGAGTTTCCGATGGAGCCAACCGGCAAAGTGAAAAGAACAATCAACATCAATTCTTTGCCAGGGCTATGTGGATGTGTTCTTCAATGAGGGCAGGAAGGCTGGAAGAGGCATCAGACATGCGCTTGCCTTAACTTTTGTGCATGTGTTGCTGCCGCTGTTCGTTAACAAGCAGTATTGCGCATACGTTGGACGCAGCCTCCCGCCTGTTGTATCGATTCAGGTCCCTCGAGCCATCCTGATGGATACCAACATGGGGGATTTGGCGACCATAGCTCAGGCGGAGCCGGCATGTGACAGATGCGTTGGAAGATGTTCCTCCTATGGACTCACGTAGCGGGTATAAAGAGTAAAGCACTTGTCTGCCGCAGCCACGTCAGCTTAAGGTTTGGCGTAGGTGGATGGGGGAGCAGCCGTGCCCACTGTGTGAAGGTCGGTACGGGACCTTCCGGTGGTGCACGGTGTGTAGCTCCTTGGAGCAGCTCCGGTTCGCTGTCCTCCGTGGTTTTGAGCGGGAGGACAGCGAGGAGCTTGGGAGAAGGATCAGGGACTTCTCCTCGACCCTCCTGTCTTGGGGCGCTCGGCTCCAGAGACAGCGGGAGGGTCGCACTCTCGCCCAGGTCAAGGCCGGTGGTGCTGGACCTGTGGTGCCCGCGGGGCTAGGGGCTCTCAGGCCGGCTGAGCCCGCTGGCCCCCCTCCGACAGGAGGGGATCGGGAGGGAGCGCCCTCGGCGTCCTCTCCTGCCACTACCTCCAAGGCAGCCCCGGAGGTCCCAAGGGCTTCCCGCACGCCGGAGAGGCGGAGGAGGAAGGAAAGCAAGAGGAGCCGCAGCTCCAGGAGGAGGAGAAGCCCAGGAAGGGCTAGGCATCGCAGGAGGGAGGCTTCTGCGTCACCTGTGAGAGCGCCCGTGCCTCCCAGGGATCCCCCACGGCTCCTAGGGCCCTTTCCCCTGCGGAATTGCCTGTGGAGGTTCCGGAGTTGGCTGCCGGTAAGAGGGAGGCCTCCGAGGTGTCCCTCACTGAGTCGGAGGAGGAGGATAGCCCTGAGGCGGCCGCCTCTCTTGAGGATAGCCCGGAGGCGGTTGCCCCTCCTGTTCCTGAGGAGTCGGGAGTTGGCAGTGCCTGGGTTGGGCCCATTCGCGCAGTTAGGAGACCCCGGGCGGTGGTCCCTTGGAAAGGAGGGAAGAACAAAGGCAAGAAGAAGCGTGAGAGGCAGGCCCGATTTCGGGGCCGTTGAAGGAGGCTGGAGCAATGCCTCCTAAGGTTTTGAGGAGGCCCGCAGCAGGTTTGCCGCTGGTGAGGCGCCCTGCTGGGATTTTGAGGAGACCGGCTGCTGCTGTGATAGACCATGAGGGGAACCCTCCTAGGCGCCGTCGCCGTGTGGGAGGAGGAGATGAACTGGTGCTGGCCGAGCTCGATATGGTCAGCTTGGGAAAGTTGCAGAGGATCTGGCTGGATCCATGCGTTTACTGGATGGAAGAAACTTCGGTGGTGGGAGTTGTCAAGGGTGCCCGCATTGAGGGGTCCGAGGTTTATTTGGACCTCTTGGTGGAGGGGACCCGATCCGGAAGACTCTTGGAGTATGTCTCAGGCACTCCTGAAGGGCGCATCAAGCTGCATGTGTGCCCGCGGGAGTGCGAGCAGGAGCTCTGCGAGGATGGCCTGGTACATGGTCGTGTGTTTCGCGAAGTTCCGGGTGTGCCCTCTGAGGCGTGGATGTCAAATGCGTGCCGGGTGGAGCCCGATGAGAATCGTGCCCTTCGTGAAGAAGCTGAGAAGCTAAGAAATGCAGGAGTTGCGGGAGCTCTTGCCCTTGATGAGAACTCCTATGAGCCCGAGGCGGGGGACTTGGAGGCGGATCAGAAGAAGAGGAAGGAGGCAAAGGAGAAAAGAGGAAAGAAAAAGAGGACTAAGGTGGTGCTTGAAAGTAGGAAGGCGTTGAAGGATGTGGTGGGGTCCACGGGATTGGACCCGGACCCTGTGGTGAGGAAGATCGTGTTGAGGCGTGCATCCAGGACAGTGAGGAAGAAGAGGAAAAGGTCAGATGATAGCTCAGGGAGAGCCTCATCATCTTCGATGTCGGAGGAGGAGCCCGAGGAGCTGTTCGGATGCAGCACGAGGCCCGAAGAGGTGGGCCGCCGCTTCCCCGGCGTGTTGGCGGCTGAAGGAATCAGGGAGATGCGAGCCAGTCTCCTGAAGAACACGGGGCAGTTGTGGGATTTGGAGGATGGCCCGCTCCCTCCTCTGAGCACCATGTACTTCAGGCAGACCTTGATGTCGAGGATGGCACCTCCCATGGCTCGAGAGACGCACACCCTGTGCTACGGGCTGGACCTCCTGTTGCAAGGCCGGGCTGCAGAGCTAGGCGACCTTTTGGTGCAAAGGATCAAGAGCCTGGAAGGCGTTGCTGCTGGCCTTCATTACTCGGTGATGCAGAAGATGGAGCTCCTGCCCATGGATGCATCCCGTGTGGCGCGCTATACCGAGGTGCATGATGCGGCTAAGGTGGCACGAGATGAGGCCCGAGCTTTGTCTGCTGGCTCCCGGGCACAAGGGAGAGGAGGTTCAGATTCAGGTTGGGTGCCGTATGGGCCGCGAGGCAGAGATGAGAAAGGTGGCGGAAAAGGAAAAGGCGAGAAGGGGAAAGATAAGGGTCGTGCAAAAGATTGGCCCAAGAAGAAGGAGGAGAAGAAGTGATGAAGAGGAGGCATTCGGGAGAGGACTCCGAGGTGGAGTTTTCTCCTGGGGGAGCCGGGGAGGCGGTCGACCGTGAAGGTCCCCCTCCTGGGCGCCCTCTGGCCGTGCAAGAGCGGCTGAACGCTATCAAGCTGAGGCTCCCAGGGTTAACCTTAGGCGAGGCCGGTGGATGCTTGGTGGATTTGCTAGATCTGTTCAATGTTGGAATGTTGCACTGCAAGTCCCAGCCCATGGAAGGGAAATCCGTATTTCCTCTTCCCCTAGCAATCCTATCCGAGCTTTCACCCGCCAAGCATGCGCTGCTGTCCGCAGTGTGCCGGAGTCTCAACTCCCTTGCGGGATGCACAGACCCGCAAGGCCGGTCCTCGCACGCTGGACGCATGGCCGTGAAACAACTCGCGGCTGCCGTTGAGGTTTGTGAGAGTTGGAGTGAGGTTTTTCAAGATGTGAACTTCTCGGACTTCCTGAAAGTCAAAGGCATTGACTACAAGGGGGATGAGGTGAAACTTGCTGTCAACCTTAGTTGGGAGTGCCTTGCCCCTGCTCTCCCGGATGAAGTAGGGAAACTCAAGTTGGCTGAGCTTTGCACCCTTGGAACCCGCTTTTACGTGGACCATTTCGAGGACTTCTTGGTCCCTTCAAATGAGATGAGTCTAGGCAAGCCTCCCCGAGTTTTTGCCGATGCCAAAGAGTGGCCTTCTATTTGCCAAGGCTTGGTGGGTAAGGGGATCTGCGAGGTGGTGCCTTTGGATGAGCTGTTCCACATACAAGGTCAACCCCTCCTGAATGGCATGTTCGGAGTTGGAAAAGGCGAGTTTGTGAACGGGAAGGAGACACTCCGGTTGATCATGAACTTGATCCCTTTGAACAGAAACTGCCGAGGTATTTCCGGTGACGTTGGAACGTTGCCCCAAATTTCGGGGATGTCTGCCTTCGTGTTGGAGGGGTCTGAAGTGGCCCTCCTGTCGTCTGAAGACATCAGATGCTTTTTCTATCTCTTCCAGGTTCCCCCTGCGTGGAAAAGATTCCTGGGGTTTAACAAGCTTGTCCCCGAGGACCTCGTTCCCTCCTCCCTCACTGGGAGGAAGTGCGTCCTGGCCGCCAAGGTCCTCCCTATGGGGTTCCTTAACAGTGTTAGCATCGCCCAGCATGTGCACCGTAACGTGATTAGGAGCGTGGACCCCCTCCTTTTGACGGGAGATCAAGAGATCCGGAAAGACAAGAGTTTCCCCGTGAGCTCACGCCTTTTTAGGATCTACCTCGACAACTTCGATTTCATCCAGAGAGTGGACTCCCAGTTGGCCGTCAGGCTGGAGGGGAGGGAGAGCCCGGAACAGAAGGCTGTCAGGAAGGCCTACGAGTCGGCCTGCCTGCCTCGGCATCCCAAGAAGAGTGTGGTTAGTGCTGAAAGGGCAGAGGTGCAAGGTGCGGTCGTCAGGGGCCACGAAGGGGTGGCTTATCCCCGCCCGGAAAAAGTACTGAAGTACATGGGGCTGGCGGTGGAGCTGATTGTGTGGGGCCGAGCTGGCCTCAAACATTTGCAAGTGGTCGCCGGAGGACTGGTATACATTGCTATGTTCAGGCGCCCGCTGTTCTGTGGCCTCAATTGCGTGTGGCGTCACATTGAGGTTCTAAAGCAGGGAGGTGGCAAGCCCCAGCTTCTACCTCCTGCCGTGGTGGCCGAGCTGGTACGGTTCTTGTGTTTGGTCCCTCTAGCACAACTGGACTTCCGGGGTGAGCTGGTAGGAGATGTCACTGCCAGTGATGCGTCCACCACTGGTGGAGGCATCTGCGTCACAAAAGGCCTCACGAGTTATGGGGTTCATGCCTCCCAGGCCAGTATCCGGGGGGAGTGGCCTGAACCCCATGACATGTGTCAGGTGTTGACGGTAGGCCTTTTTGATGGCCTTGGTGCCCTTCGCCTGGCCTGCGATGCGCTTGGCTTGCCTATGTGTGGGCACATTTCTGTTGAATCACATGCCCCGGCCCGCAGGGTTGTCGAAAGCTTCTTCCCAGGAACCGTGATGTGGGATGATGTACGCACCGTAACTGAGGAAGTCGTTCTGCAGTGGTCCACCCAGTTCTCCTCGGCAGGAGTAGTGCTCATAGGGGCCGGACCCCCTTGCCAGGGGGTCTCCGGGCTCAACGCTGACAAGAAGGGTGCTTTGAAAGATGCACGAAGCTGCCTCTTTGCGGAGGTGCCCCGGATTACCGCGTTGATCCGCAAATGTTTCCCATGGTGCCAGGTGAAGTTCCTCATGGAAAGTGTTGCATCCATGGATGACCGTGACAGGCATCACATGAGTGAGGCCATAGGTTTTGGGCCCTGGCATGTGGACAGTGGTCAGGTCAGTCCTTGCCGGCGTCCTAGGCTGTACTGGGTCGATTGGGAGCTGGGTGGTGGAGAAGGAGTTTTAAAGCCGCAACCGCCCGGGGCTCCTGGCAAAGATGTCGGCCTGGTGAGCTTAAGCGCTACTGTGGACTGGAAAGATTTTTTGAAGGGGGGTTGGAAGCCGCCTCCGAGTGGTGTGTTTCCCACCTTCACCACTAGCCGGCCTTCCCCCGCGCCTGGCCGCAAGCCTGCTGGGCTGGGAACATGCCAGCCACATGAGCGGTCCCGGTGGGAAGCTGACCGTCATCGATTCCCGCCGTACCAGTACAAGGACAAGTTCTGTGTGTGGAACAAGCAGGGCGACATGCGGCCTCCTGACATCGAAGAGCGGGAGGTGGCCATGGGGTTCCCGTTGGGATACACCAAGGCCTGCATGCCCAAGTCGCAACATGGCAACATCCAGTTCGAAGATTGCCGGCTTAGTCTAGTGGGCAATTCTTGGAACCTCTTCGTGATCACCTGGCTAGTATACTGGCTGTTCTTCCCGTTGGGACTGTGTGCACCGCGGTCTTTGCAGGACATCGTGAAGAGCCTCGCGCCCGGATGGTCTCCTACGTTCCAGGGAGTACTACTGCGGCCCCCTTTGAGGGCTGTCAGGGGCACCAAGGTTGACTCATCATTGAAGCTCGTGAAGAAGTTCCTGGGAGTCATTTCTATAAAAGGAGAGGATCTCCTTCTTCAGGCTTCTACCGATGTCCATGTCCGGTTCCACAGGTTGCGAGCATCTATCCCCAGCAGATTGTGGCGGTGGAGAACTGTGGCCGGATGGACTTGGAAATCACATACGGACCACATCAACGTTTTGGAATTGCGCGCCATCCTGAGCACCGTCAAGTGGCGCCTCGAGCAACGTGGACAGATGCACAAGCGATGGATCCATCTCACTGACTCTCTGGTTTGCCTGCACAGCCTTTGTCGTGGCCGCACGTCGAGCCGCAAACTTCGTAGAACCCTCACCCGAATCAATTGCTTACTCCTCGCGACACGCTCCCAGCCCCTATGGGGGTATGTGCACACGCACCAGAATCCGGCCGACAGGCCAAGCAGGAGAGGTGTCCGTCGCAAATGGTTAAAGCAATGAAGCACGTTGAAGGGAGGTCGCAACGGGAGCGAGCGAAGATTCGGAAAGATTTGGGTTCACTCAAAAGTTTAACTGTGCAGCCAGCCACGCGTACCAGATATGAGAAAGCTCGGACGCGTTTTTTGAAACATTTGCGGGATGGAGGGATCGCAATCCCAAAGCAGAAACTTTTAATGGATGAGTTGGTCTCCGATTATATCGAGACTCTGTGGTCCCAGGGAGAAGGCAGGGCTTTGGCTTCAGATACCTTAGCCGGACTGCAAGATTTGGACCCCAGCCTCCGCCACCAAATGCCCCAAGCATGGCGCCTCATGAAGGCCTGGAACAGCAATGAGATACCAAACAGAGCTCCCCCGTTCCCGGAGAGCCTTTTAAAGGCCATGGTGGGCCGATGTTTGTTCCAGGAAAACCACGGAATGGCTCTTTCTCTGCTTGTCGGATTTTATGGCTTGCTACGCACTGGAGAGTTGCTTAGCATTCAGGCTCGTCACGTTTCCGTGAGTGCGGATCACAAAACCGCGGTTGTTTCGCTGGGGTGGACAAAGGGAGGCAAACGTCAGGGAGCTGCCGAAAGCTGCACAATCACCGTATGGGATGTGGTGCGGCGTCTTGAACAGTGGGTGCTTTCAGTGCCCAGCGGCTCCTATATGTGTGCCTCCCCGTCTACCTGGCGGAAGACTTTTAATCAGCTCCTGGCTGACATTCGAGTGACTGAGTTTGAGTTTCGGCCATATAGCCTGCGCAGGGGTGGCGCTACTTTTTGGTTCCAACGTCATGGCCAGTTTGACAGGTTGTTGGTCCAAGGCAGGTGGCAGGCAGCGAAGACTGCCCGCATTTACCTGAACGAAGGGCTGGCTATGTTAGCCGAGATGAGATTCTCTCAATCCCAACTGAGTGCTTGGGTTCGCTTATACCAAAACGCACTTAGAAGTGCGCTGCCGAGGCTCGAGCGAGCGTCGAGACGCAGTACAGGGGGACGTGGAAAGAGGTCGAAAAGAGGGAAAAAGGGGTGGTGGCTAGGCTGTTCCGGAGTTTCTTTTTCAGACGGCCTCAAAATTGCACCTGAGCGCCCTAGTTTCTTCCGGCTTGGCGGAAGAGCTAGGGGGGGTGCGGGGGGGGATTTCCTCTTTCTTCGGCTTGGCGGGAAAGGGAAATCCTGAGGCCCCCAGTTTGACAAGAAACGGGCAAGGGGCCCAGGGCTAGTTAGCCACCACAAAGAGGACGTAACTTTTTATTTATGACAAAGTTGGACTTGCTGTGCGCAGAAAAAGTGCGGCTTACTCTTTGGACTCACGTAGCGGGTATAAAGAGTAAAGCACTTGTCTGCCGCAGCCACGTCAGCTTAAGGTCCCGCCCACCCTTCCCCGAAAAGAGGGAAAAAGGGGTGGTGGCTAGGCTGTTCCGGAGTTTCTTTTTCAGACGGCCTCAAAATTGCACCTGAGCGCCCTAGTTTCTTCCGGCTTGGCGGAAGAGCTAGGGGGGGTGCGGGGGGGGATTTCCTCTTTCTTCGGCTTGGCGGGAAAGGGAAATCCTGAGGCCCCCAGTTTGACAAGAAACGGGCAAGGGGCCCAGGGCTAGTTAGCCACCACAAAGAGGACGTAACTTTTTATTTATGACAAAGTTGGACTTGCTGTGCGCAGAAAAAGTGCGGCTTACTCTTTATATATATATATATCTTTCATAGATGTCCAGATGCAAGTTGACGTGTGCCTGACAGGATGCTCAAGTGGGCGATTTGTACAGGTGGGCTAAGTGGCAAAGATGCGTATGCAAACTTTAGGGACTGTGCGAAGGCCGGAGAACATCATTGGGAATGATGAGTCTTCAGGCAATTGCTATGCGAAGGCGTGTCCTCTTGGGTCCAAGTCTTTGGTTGCCATGCAGCTTTTGCGCATGTTGAGGCCTTCCACACCGAAGGTCCAGATTTAGCAGACAGATGCTTGGAGATGGTGCGCAAAGAGGCGGGGCAAGGAGCATGCGGGCCCGTTGCCTGTATGCAAGGAGAAGCGCCCAAAATCCTTGTCGGCAGTTTTTGTAGGGGTCAACTAGAGGTCAGAGGGTTTTGATTGAGCTCAGGTGGAAAAGTGCGACTGCCTTCAGGGAGTGGCGAGCCGAGTTGGGAATGAGCTGACGAGCGACCCAATCCAATCCAAGAGGTCAATCAAGATAGAAGAAACGGTTGCCAGGAAGGTCTTCAGCATGTTCCCTTCAAAAGGTGGAACGCTGGGTGTTCATTGAGTGGCTGGTGCAGGCATTTCACATCAATTGATTGGTCACAAGGTCCAGTTCACTCATGCTGCCTGCGGCGGCACTGGAACAGGGCAGGGTGGCCTAGACATAATATGGCTATTAGGCTATCAGTGTTGATTAGGAATACTCTAATAGCTGGTGGACAAACGTCCACATGTAAATACGCCCACGGGTCCAAAACAAAGTCTCATACCATGTCATATCCATGTGCACATTGGAGCTAGCCTGCAGCGCTGCAGGCAGTAGCCGGCGACTGACAGTTTGATGCCTGTTGCAGGCTCACGGGGCTTGTGCTGAAAACGCTTCGGGACTACTTGGACAAGCAAAGCAGATGTGCAGTGGCCTCATTCGACGCGTTTGCCCGGAATCGGTGGTCCCATGGCCCCGCTCAGCAGCTTTTCTTGGCGATTGCCTTTGAATGTGGGTTGGTTGCTCGCCACTGATGGCGTTCAGACTTTTTGAACCAACAGCCACTCTAACAAATTAGGACCGCCAATTTGGGTTTCTCACCCAGGTGATGCAATCCTTCTGCCTTGCGCGGGCCTACAGTTCTGGGAAGGGTTTTGACTTGTTTCGTGCCTCTTCAGAATCGTTTTGCAGCAGAGCCTTTGACTGGGATGCCGGAGATGCAACCAATTCCTCCCCTTTGCTGCCCACAAATTGTGCACAGGACCAGCCAAAAAGGCCAAACTTATCAGAACCGACGGATTTTTAGCAAAACAAAGCACTTTCAAATGATGGGTCTGAGACAACCATGGAGGACTCGGCTTTTACAAAAAGCCGCTGCCCATAGATTTTTCTGTGAAAGGTATACAGGCAATTCTTGGTCAGCTGATTTCTCTTTGCTCGATGGGGCTTGCATGCATTTGAGGCGCCCGCTCCTGGCATTGCCGACGTCGTTCTCGAGCCATACAATGCGCGAGAGTCCTGGAGGTTTGCTCGAAGATGCCTTCAGCTGCTTCCGGGCGGCTGCGTTTGCCTGTAGCTGGGAGAGTAAAGACTTGATGTCATGACGGAAGGCATAGGGGTTGGGGTCACACTTGGGCTCTTCACCTCAGGGCCCTTTGCTTCCAAGATCTGCTGGAATACACCGACCAGGCCCAAACCTTCCAGTTTCACCCATCAACAATTGGCGGTCGGCAGTCAGGTGTTTCTCTTCGACAACAAGGCGCTGAGCCCCTGGGCTGAAGAGAAGCAGTCCCGGCCATGTACCACCATCTTCTACACTTGAGATGGCACCTCCTTCCCATGAACCGCACGGGGAGTCCGGTTGATGATAATTAACGCAACTGTAAAAGCATGTTGCCACAAATCTACGATGCTCGCCCTTGAGCTGCTCCCTTGCAGCATGAGGCGAGATTTGCCAAAAGGCTTTAGAGCAGGTGCGGGGACTGCAGATTATTGCAATCGCAGCTGCTTGTCAAGTTGTGCTTTGCACAGGACATGCCGAAGATGAAACAGCTGAACCAGGTGGTCGCAATGTGTATGTGCAGACCTCATTCTCAAATGCTGGGCAACTAAGAAGCGCGTGAACTCGGCAACAGCCGATGGCAAGGTCTGGCATCACGTCTTGCTTACGGTACACGGGACCGCTAAATGCCGACCTGCGAAAGCTGCAGGTGGGGCTGGTTGAGTTTGCAGACCTTCCATCCTGGCCCTAAATGCGTGCAGGCAAATCTGGTGCCATTCAAGAACGCCCACTTCCTCATCAATGGCTTGGCGCCACTGACCGCGGCGGGATCACAGAAGCCAGCTTCCCAGGAACGCAACACGTGCGGAAACTTGCGGAGCGAGAGCTGGTCCCTGGAAGATGAGTAAGAACGCACACACACACACAAGGATCCTTTTCTGGCGTCAGGTATAGGAAAAGCAATGTCCTGGACCTTGCGCAGCAAATGTTCTCCAAGGAGCAGAGGGCAAAGCGCGTGTGAAAGCCCGTTTGGCATAGGGCGCCCAGCTGTGGAGCTTGAGAGGACAACGTGACCGTGAAGTGTGATCCATTGAACCCTGGCGATGAGTTCCATGACTGCCCGGCTTGATTTTGCTTCGGTTCTGTTTCCAGAAAGGCAAAGGTGTTGGCCGACCCGAACGCGGCAGGGTATCCTGAAGGCTCGATTTCTGGCCTCCTGGGCAGCGTGGTTGCGAGCTCAGAGATGGCATGCGCGGGCGTGAGAATGTCAAAAAAGTGAATCCGAGGCGAGGGGACTACCAGACCAAGGAGGTTGACAAGGCGGGCATCTCCTGGCATGTTTGGTTTCCAAATTGACATCCTCTCTCTCTCTCTCTCTCTCACGTCTTTTGCTCGTGTGCCAAAGTGGACGCCCAAGTGTCAAGCCCAGGTCTTGTACGACATCCAGAAAGAAGGCTCCAGGTCGAGCCCCTTCTTGTGATCCCAATATGTAAAGCTGCCCCCTTCCAAGGTATGACAAGTTCTTCCCCGACTGGATCCCCAATTCTATCGTCACTTCCTGAGATGTCCACATTTAATCTGCTCGAAAAGAAACTGAGACCAGTTTTTGAGCCGAGGCCTCAAACATTTGCAATGCAAAAGACAAGAACAAGGCTTGCCATGTTGCTTGACTTTAACGAGCAAAGTCTGGTTGAACTTGTCAATGTCCAGGATAGAGAGAGCGTGGTGTTCACATCGAACAATACCGCTGTCCATGAGGCGTGGCTTCCGAATGAAAAGCAATGATGACATGACATAGCTTGTATCATGTCTTGCCACCGGCCATCGCCAAGGTGTTCGACCGGGGCATCAAAGCATGGGATAGCGTGTACAAGTCTCGAGCCTACGTCCACGTCTACGAGCAGGCACGGAGGCAATGTACAGGTAAGGCCAAATGTTCATGTCGCACAGTCTCAGAGAAGTCGTTTTGACTTCAGGGAGCATAACCAGTGTTGTGAGCCGTCAGGATGGCATCTCAGTGCAGGAGACTGAAACAACAGTGGGGTGAGCATGAGAGAGAGGCAGAAGTAAATGTTGCCCTCGAAACGGAAAGGCGAGCGTTGGAATGAAGGAGAGGAGCGCGCCTTAAGGAACATGTTTGCAGGAACATGTTGCAGGACCTTATGGAGAGCCGCAACATCGTTCAGTACATTTCTGATGCGCCGGGGGGCTCAGCTTGCAAAACACATTGGGTGGGCTCCCCTTCTTCCCCTCGCCAGGTATTGTGAATTTGCGAGATGGGAAGACAAATTCTTTGAGGCCGGCTGTGTGGTGGGTGGTAGGATCACTGGATGGACTTGAGCCATTTTGGACTTGGAGTGTGTTTGGGAAGAACCCAAGACACCCTGGCCAGCAGAACGACCGCCTTGCACTTCTGCAGGATGTTGGCGGCGGTCCTGGGTCCAAGCCTGTCATCAGAGATAAGGCCAAGCATGCCGATGGTCAATGGGGGGGATGCGCATCTCTGCAGAGGGAGAGGAGGGAGAGGGAGAGGGAGAGGGAGAGGGAGAGGGAGAGAGGGAGAATGGGAGACTGGGAGAATGGGAGAAAAGGAGGGAGAATGGGAGAAAAGGAGGGAGAATGGGAGAAAAGGAGGGAGAATGGGAGAATTGGAGAAAAGGAGGGAGAATGGGAGAAAAGGAGGGAGAGAGGGCAGAGAAGGCAGACAAGGAGGACAGAGAAGGTGGAGGATGCTAGCCAAAGGGGATCCATTGATCTTGTTCTTGTTCCCTGCATTGTTTTTGTACTGACATAGGCAGTGGAGAACGATGAGCAGTTGACCATTGCTCAGGAGCTCAAGGACCGCCGTAGCTCAGCTTTAAAGTCAACAGCTTGCAGCTGCGCTTTGAAGGAGCTGTGGAAGGGCGAGATGTACATCAAGCAGGCCCGAGCTGCAAGGCTTGAGGTTCTCCTTGCGGTAGCTGGGTGAGGTGGATGCCTTGCGCACTCGCTGATCGCTTGAGCTCCCCAACCTCACACCCTGAGCGGTTGGCACGCCAAAGTTGCCTTGCCGACAGCAGATGGTGTACAGCTGCGCAGCGGCAAAAACAGTCAAGGCAAATTGACGGGCATATTAGAATATTTGGGGGAATTGCATCCATATATATATTGATTTATTTATTCATTAATTTACATAATTATGATAATAATACATTGATTTTTTATATACTAATATTTATATAATGTATAATGAAATGTTCTCGAATTTGGAAGGTGCTTTATGTAATAATTATATGGTTTAATTATATATGTTTATGTTCTAGATAATTATATATATGGTTTATAAATATATAAATATATATTTAAATTAAATTTATATTTTATTATGGTTTAAATAAATATATATATATTACAAGAATTATATATTGGTGTTTTAATTTAACATATAAATATTTATAATTTTTATATATATTATATTTATATATATATTTATATATATATATATATATTTATATTTGTATTTATATTTTTTAAATTATTTATATAATATTTGTGTTTATATATATATATATATTTATTAATTATTATATTTATTTGAATAAAATACACTAATAATATATATAATTAAATTTAGGAAAAACCATAATTTATTAATGCTTATTAATTTTTTATTTATATATATATTATGAATACATATGGAATATATATAGGTATATATATGAATAAATATAATTGTTTAGCTTAAACACATATATATATATACTTTATAAACAATTATATGGTTTCTAGATTATATATATATACCTGAAGAACAAATATATTGCATAAAAAATATTAATTGATATATAATATATGGAATGTATATTTATCTTTGTGTGCAAGTGGAAGATATACATAATCACATATATCTATATATGTGCACATTTACATGTATATATACCTAGAACACACATTAATATATTTATCTAATAATAACCCGGTATTTTCCTGGAATGCAAACATGTATCCAGGTAGAACACACATATATGTGTAGACGAAAACACATATATATATATATGGAAGATATATATAAGTATTTATCCAAAAAACAAATATATGGTCACCTGGAACATATATATATATCTATATATATATAATTAAAAAAAAATATATGGGAGATATATATATATAGGAGATATATATATATATATACATAAAGATTTACATACGCATAAGGGAACACGCACATATATATTGTGCACGTGAACATTCACACGCATACATTTATACGTACCTAGACACACAGACACACACGAATATTCATCTAATAACAAACATGTTCTCCTGGAACACAAATATGTGTCTAATTGGAATACAAAAATATGTATATATAAACACATATCTATATATAAATGGGACATATATATATATATAGGATCGCACAAATACATATATATATATATGGATCACATATATATACATACATGAATATATATGTATATATATGGAAAAAAATATATATATAAACATACCGATATATATATATATATACTCGGAACACGCGCGCACACATACACACGCACACATACACACACACGCATATTCGTCTATTTACACCTGGAACACATATGTTTGTATATCTAGAAAGCACACTTCTGTTCACCTATAATACATACCTGGAATCCATATATACACTCACTTGGAACAGGCATTTGTAGTCATATACAACAGTGAATCCCACAATTATATTTAACCAGAGAAAATTTCTGTGTTGATTTATAATATATCTACATAAATATATATAAACCATATATATGTATATATGTGGAAGAATATATGCAATGCAATTATGCAACACGCATATATTCAGTTGGAAAAAATATATATATATAGAATTTATATTCTCTATGCCCCAATACGACATATAAATTGAGTTCCCGAATCTATGAAATTCTATCTTCACTAATGCTTATATTTGATATACATATTCCAAATAGATAAATACCGCTAATCTAGTAATTTTGCTAACGCGCGAGCCTGCTACTATTATTGCTGCTACTATTACTGCTAGTATTAATAATATCGGATGTCTCCAGCATTTACAAGTTTCATCTTAGCAAAAATTCTTCGGTGAATTGCGTTTCTTTCTCGTTTAGCTGCACAGTGTTTTTCGTATCAAGCAATCTATTACTCAATAAAGTGTTCTAAAATACCTTTATTGTATTCTAGCAATTCTTCGTATCGATTCAGTAAAGCCTTTGTTTTCGTAGGGAAATATATAACCTAATTTTTCCGTGTGCTCGGTACAATAGGCATCTTCTTGCCTTGGTCATTTTGTTTCCCGTTCTAGAGACAAATAAACCCGTTCATCCAAACAGCCTGCCAGGCAACCACAAACAGGAGGCAAATAAAAGGAGACAAATGAGCCGTGCCAAACACGCGGCTGGGAAATGAACCAAGAGCGTCGGGCGAGGCATTTATCTTCCGTTGTCTTCTAGCCTAGCATTCTGGATGGACGGATTCATTTGTCTTCTTTTGCCGGACGTGTTCATTTGTTTCTTTTGTCTGGGTGGACGGAGTATTTCGGAAAGCCGTAATGGGAGACAAACAATTCCGTCCTCCGGGTTCATTTGTCTCCCCGTTTTCTGGCTAGATGGTTCCCGTTATCTCTCGATATAATTCTCTGAGCGGACGTCCCATAAGGGACAAAAAGAGAGATAAATGAAGCTGGCCATACGGAGAGCCGTGCCAAACATCCAAGCCAAAAAAACAACGAAAGACAAATGAATTCGTCCAACCAGAAACGAAATAAAGGGAGACAAACGAATCCGTCCATCCAGAGAGCCGTGCCAGGCATCCAGACTAGGAAATAACAAGAAATAAAGGAAGGGAAATAAAGGCATATAAATGAATCCGCCAACCCAGAAAGCCGTGCCAGGCGTCCAAGCTGCGCATCCACCCAGAGAGCAGGCTATGAAATAACGGGAGATAAATGAAGGAGGCTAGGAGATAATAGGAGACAAATGAAGGGAGATAAAGGGAGATAAATAAACCCGTCCACCTAGAGAGCTGTGCCAAACATCCAGACTATCGCTTGGCAATAGGCGAATCATTTTAAATAAATGTAGAATCCCTCATAATATGTTTAGGAAACCAAATAAGAAAAACAAAAGAGTATATATATATAATTATAATAATTAATTAATTGAAAAATATATATATATATATATATAAATTAAATAGAATGACATATATAAAATATGTATATTATATAGTTTATATAATTTAATAAATAATAAAATTTCAATAATATATTAAATTCTAAAATTAATTATTAATATATCAATAATGTTTAAATATAGATTATATATAACGATTCAATTAAAATAATATATATATATTAGTGGGGGTCCGCTGCTTTCCAGCAATTTTCTGGTCGAGGGTGCGTTATAACAATTGTACATAGGGATGGACTTTTTGAGGCTAACAATCCATGGGTTCGTTCTCTAGACGGCCATTTTTTATTGATTATATATTTACACACTAGTATCGGACACTTGAGACACACTATTGTTTCGTGTATCGCAATGTTTTAGGAAGTATATTAAAATGTTGCTGAAAAGTTCTATCTATAACTCGTTTTTAGTATTTTGATTTCCAATTTAATATAGTGCATAGTCTTTCGAAATATTTTGCATGGGTAGGTTCCAAGCATTTAATCGGCCAATTTCACCATTTCGTCATTAACCTAAATCTTATTTTATTACTTAAATACCCTTTTATAACATCCATGTTTAAAGCCAAACCAAAAAAATCAACAAAACATATCGATTCCAATTCGTCGCTCCACTCCTCTAAAAGATTATTTCTTATTCCTCCGTAAATCTTTCAATCCAAATAAGCCCATACAACACATCTAAAAGCCAAATCGAAATAACGGCCAAAAGATTTTCAGATTTCATGCCCCAATCATATATATCAATAACATCCTCGCTAAAT
This sequence comes from Effrenium voratum, assembly GCA_963377175.1. NCBI lineage: Eukaryota > Dinophyceae > Suessiales > Symbiodiniaceae > Effrenium > Effrenium voratum. The sequence goes on along the minus strand of CAUJNA010001633.1, from coordinate 10,495 downwards.
TACCCACATAATATTCTAAACCTTATTCTTAAATATTACATACACCTAAACACAATATGCTTCAATTTCCATCCTAATTTTCAAAAAACGAACCCTAAATATTAAATATTCATAACAATTAATCTATATAATATCATCGATTTTTAATAAATTCAAAAAATAGATTATACAATATCATTTTCAAACAAATAAATAAATAAATAAACAAAACCAATAATAAACACAAACAAAAACAAAAACAAAAGACAAAAATAAAAACAAAAACAAAGACAAAGACAAACGCAAATACACACACGCACACAAACACACAGACACAAACAAACCGACACAAACACAAACAAACAAACACAGACAGACAAACACACAGACACAGACAAACAAACACAAACACAGACAAACAAACACAAACAGACAAACACAGACAGACAGACACAAACAGACAGACACAGACAGAGACACAAACACAGACACAAACTTAGACAGACACAAACACAAACACAAACAGACACAGACAGACACAGACAGACAGACACAGACAGACAGATAGACAGACAGACAGACAAAGAAACAATTAAACAGATACCAGAGACAGAGAGACCAACAGACAAAGAGAGACAGAGACAGACACCCACAGAGAGCTAGAGACAAAAAGAGACCCGCCTCCGGCGCGCAGCGCGCCGGATTCTGATCGACATGCCACAGGCTTCGCCTGCGCACGTGCACGTGTCCGACTCCGCGCCCGAGAGCCGTGACGCAGACGGGCTGCAAGAACGCGCGCGCGCGAGCTCTCGGCTGCGCGTGCCCCAGTTGCACGCGGCCGCTGGCCGCTTGTCCCCTGGCGCCCTCGCCCAGTGGTGCGAGCCAGTGCGAAACGGTTTGTCCTCCACGACGGCTGTATTCTGCCAGGAGGTGGTTGCAGGTGTTCCCCTCTTTGGACTGGGCACCCCGCCCGGGTTGCTACCGGCCTGGTTTGGATTAGTAGTTTGGATCGGTGTTTTGGAGGTTAGGGGGTGGTTTCCCAGTCAACTTCAACATGATTCCCCAAACCACCAATCCAAACCAGCAATTAGGGGTAAGTTGAGGCGGGCGCCAAAAACGCGGCGAGCTCTCAGAAGGTTCAGGCCGTGGCGGGTGTGCCAAGAACAAAGCAAATCTTATAGAGCCCGCGCCGGCAAGACATTTTTTGCAACTCAGGCACCAACATAGTTTATTATGTCAGATGTATCAAAAAATGTATACTCGTCGCACGCGACAAGCATGCTGCCGTTCTCCAAACACAGGTCGCGAGACGCACTGAGGGCCGGGCTGGTCGCGATAAGGTCACGCCAAAGAGTCAGTGAAAGGCGGTCGCCTGAGCAAGGTGAGAACAGATCCGCGCAGTTGTTGCAAGCGCAAGCGAAAACGCGATCGACAAGAAAACATCCTGGGTGCAAGCAAAACCGAACTAATTTCGCCCAAAACATTGGGAAAAAACACCACTGGTCGCAACAATCGGCCGCGGCTCACAGCTTCTCGCATCGCCAAAATCTCGGAAGATGGGCCAAGATTTCAGCCAAAATTGCTACGGACAAGCAGATATAGGCCCCGACTCTTTATCTGGAAGACACAACGGCTTCGTTCAAAGCCCGGACCATTTTTCCGAAATATCCCGGATATTTTGATAATTGCAGTCCAGACCATTTTTCCGAAAGATTCCGGATATTGCGACGACAATATTTCCCGAAATATTTGGAATATTTCGGGAAAATGGTTCCCGAAATATTCGGAATATTTCGAGAAAATAGTAGGTGACTACGATGTTCCCGAAATATCTAGAATATTTCGGGAATGCTTTTCCCCTCCCCCAACCCCCTCCACCCATGTCGGCTAGCCCAAAATCCTGTCCGGCGGGCCTTGAAATTTTCGGGGTTCGTCGGCGTCCAGCTTCATGGGTCCATTTTTGTCGAAAATGTGCTGACAATTGCCTGGCCAGGCCTGTCAGCCCAGCCCACCCAGCCTCAGGCGCAAGCTTGTCTGAAACAGGCTAGCCCAACCAAGCACGCCCCCAACTCATCCACCAAGCCCAGCCCCGGCGCATCTCAGGGCATGCCAGCCACTAGGCCGGCCGCCAGCTGCAGACTCAGCCCAGTCAGGTTTGTCTAACGTGTCTAACACTGGCCTCAGGCCAACGACCAGTCTCACGTGTCTGAGACTGGTCTCAAGCTACGTGCCCCAGCCCCTCAGTCCGGCTGCCCAAGCAGCTCAGCCCAGGCTGGCCAGGCCTTGACCTCCTGCTCGCGTCTGGCCCCAAGTCATCCAGCAGGCCCTTCGACGCAGTGTGAGACTGGTCTCAAAGTATGCCAGCCTGAGACTAGCCTCAGGCCCAATCCCTCAGCCCGCGGCGTGTCTTACGTGTCTGCGACTGGCCGCAGGCCCAGCCCAGCCAGCAACTCGCCACCCAGTGTGTATGAAACAGGGAAACAGGCCTTGTCCATCCAGCAACCCGCCCAAGCACAGCTCAGCCCAGCCCGCCCAGCCCAAGTTCCAGGCGCAACCAGCAACGTAGTCCGGCTGCCCACCCACCCATGGCTTCGCAGCCTCGTGGCTGAGACTAGCTTCAAGCGCAACCCACCTCAGCCCAGCCTGCCCACCCCAGCACCCGGCATATGTCAGGGCATGCCAGCCACTAGGCCGGCCCCCAGCTCCCAGTGTCAACGACCAGTCTCACGTGTCTGAGACTGGCATATATGCCAGCTACTAAGCCTGTCTGACGTGCCCCAGCCCCTCAGTCCGGCTGCCCAAGCAGCTCAGCCCAGGCTGGCCAGGCCTTGCCTTGACCTCCTGCTCGCGTCTGGCCCCAAGTCATCCAACAGGCCCAGCCCCTTCGGCGCAGTATGAGACTGGTCTCAAAGTATGCCAGCATGAGACTAGTTTCAGGTCCAGTCCCTCAGCCCGCCTGCTGGCGTGTCTTACGTGTCTGCGACTGGCCTCAGGCCCAGCCCAGCCAGCAACTCGCCACCCAGCCTCAGGCCCAAATGTGTATGAAACAGGCCTTGCCCATCCAGCAACCCGCCCAAGCACAGCTCAGCCCAGCCCGCCCAGCCCAAGTTCGCAGCGTGGTCCGGCTGCCCGGCAGCCAGCAACCCACCCATGGCTTCGCAACCTCGTGGCTGAGACTAGCTTCAGGCCCAGCCCAACCAGCAACCCACCTCAGCCCAGCCTGCCCAGCCCAGGCCCCGGCGCATCTCAGGGCATGCCAGCCACTAGGCCGGCCCCCAGCTCCCAGCCCACCAGCAGGCTCAGCCCAGCGTGCCAAGGTCAGGTTTGTCTAACGTGTCTGAGATTGGCCTCAGGCCAACGACCAATCTCACGCATCTGAGACTGGTCTCAAGGTACGCCAGCTACCAAGCCTGTCTGACGTGCCCCAGCCCCCCAGTCCGGCTGCCCAAGCAGTTCAGCCCAGGCTAACCAGGCCTTGACCTCCTGCTCGTGTCTAACCCTTCCCTCAAACTAGGCTAGGCCGAGGCGGGCAACGCGAAGCGCTTACAATTAGTCCCTACAAAAAATGCAATCACTACATCTTCCGGAGTATGGCCGGGGTAACCGGTAAGTGGTCCGTAGAAAATATGAAGCGGTTACATCTTCCAAAAGCAGCCCGGACCAATTTTCCAAAATATCCGGGGTGTTTTCGGAAAAGCGGTCCGTTTTATAGAGTAAATATTATAGTTCTAATAGATTATTAATATATAATTTATTTCTATCAAATTAAATAATTATTATTATAAGTTATAATTATTATAATAGATTTAATTAATTTATTATATAATAATAAAAAAAAAAGTATTAAATAAATATATCAAAATAATAAAATATCACATATATATATATATATAATTTATTTATTAGCGGGCATATGCTATGTCTGGCATTCTCGGGCTGCGGGTCCGTCTACCCTCTTCAGTTGACAAGCCAGTCAAGTTGCGCGAGAATCAGGAAGCCAGGGGCAGAGCTTCCGCTCGGCCAATGGCCTCTCCCACCCACGACACCCTGTGGCGATAATCCTCTGCAGTGAGGTCAAGGATGACTTCGAACCTTGCATCGGGCACTCTACTTTGGATGTGCCAGCACAGGGAAGATGGATTGCCACTGGGCCCTTCCATGACATACTGGAAGGGCTCGGAACAGTTTAGCTGCGGGTAGAGGGCCTGGTTCATATCCTCATCCATAATGAGGAAAAAGCGCTCCACGTGGCAGCCATACTGCGGTGCAAAGCTTGCCTGCACTTTTCCATAAGCTCTGAACACCCCAGGCTCTGAAGGATCCATGACCATGGGAACCGGCACCTTGGGGCGATTGCCAAGTGCAGCACGTTTACATTGCGGAACCAAAGCTGACACTCATCAGGTTTCCAAAACTGCCCTGGGAACACAAACAAGGGCGGCCCTGCGAATTACTCAAGATTAGTTGGCTTCCACTGCCACAAAGCACTGCACTCTCTCGGGCAAACTGGACTTATGACCATTCACCCAAAATCTTCTTCTACCTGTCTTTTTAATTTGGTAAATGTGCATGTCCCATATTTCCACACACACACACACCCATTCTGTCCATCTTCCTATTTGTGCTTGGCAAATCATGGCAATGAGTGGTGTGGAACTTTCGTTGGGATGTGCGGCCGCCCCGTCTCAGCAAGGGCGCCCAGCCGCTCCAGGAGGCATAGGCGTAGTAACTGTGCCGCTCCCACCCGTCTTCCGAGTCCCAGGTCTTGTCACCCCGGACCTCTGAGGAAACCGTCACCCTGACGTGGCCCTCCACCTGCATATCTGAGAATGCCGGTGATCAAGAGAGGAGTCCAGCCAAAAACAGTGAAAGCGACAGATTCCGAAAAATTGGAATGTTCATGGTCTACACTCGCAGCTGAGTTGTGGTTCTTCATCAATGTCCAATTGAGAGACCCCATGCTGCCCATGCTGGCAAGGGTGAGAAAGACCCGCCAGAACTGGTCTACAAGCTAGGATCTCGGCTGAGGGCTGCACCACTTCCAGGAGGACCTCGATCTTCTCGCCCGGCATGCCCCGGATCATCCAGAACTTCTCACGGCCCAGGCTGTCTGGACCTCGCGCCGGCACGGTCGTTTTCACCGCCCCAGACTGGGCTGGGTAGATGAGCTGGTTGAGGTCTCCGTCCTGGGAGCTCGCACATCTCACATGCACCCCACGGTCAAAACTCATTGGCAATAGCCATCTGACCTGAGCCGCCTCGCACCCCCGATTCGGCCTCTGAAACAAACCAAACCTCGGCACCCTCCACACTTTACGGAATCGTTTGCCCCCAAGATGCCAAGACCCAAACGCCCCACGCCCACGGCACTCCAAAGCCCACCGTACCGAGAAGCCCGGGAGATCTGGAACTCCTCTTCCCCAGTGACCCCCAGCCGGAAATTGCTGCGCCACACGCCCTCCACGTGATTCATCGGCTGCATGTGGCCCGCCGTGAAGCTGCCCAGCAGCATGTAGCTGTGCTCATAGGCCGGCGGCGACCAGCCCAGATCCAGGCTCGCACCCATCTGCGCAAGGAACCGGGAGACATCTTCCCAGGTCTCATTGTGAAGGCTGGCATTCCCTTTTGCATTTTCAACAGCAGGCAAAACACATTGCAAGCAGGGGATGGTTTACTACCCGTTTGGGATGTTACTGTCCAGTTCGGATTGGGAAGTCCAGTCATTCGAGTATCTTGTGCCCGCAATTCGTGATCAGGACATACCCGACTTGTGGTACGGGTGTTTGTGGTCCTTATTTGGTGATTCGCTTGTTTCGCCTGTGTCATGTTCTCCGAGATAGTCCTTCAGAGTGGATTCATGATTGGGTGGGCTCCGGCTGGGCTTCTGGGTAGGATCGGCCACAGGTCGATGGGTGATTTATCTGGATTTGTTTGGGGCTACTTCAGGGCTGGTTGCATTCCAATGCTATTCGAGATAGTGTTGATGAAATAGTCCCATTGCAGCCAGTTTGCCCTTGATTGAGGGACTCACCGCTGGACATTGGGAATGTGCTCTGGCGTTGGGAATGTCCGGCGCGCCTTGACGTTTTTGAGATTCGTGATTGGGGTTTTGTAACGCTTGATTTTGTGATCTTGGATTGCCTCTGTGATTCGTGACAGGTGACCCGAGTTGGTATGGCGGAATTGAGCTGGATCACGTTGACCGAACATGTTTTCTTAAGGTCTTGCCCAAAAGGAACCGTCCACCTCGTTTAATTGTGGAAGTTGGTGCTCCATGACTCCTGGTGAGTCAGCCGGGCAACGGCCATATCCGCGTCACGGGAGCTTCTAAAAATAGTGAGGTCCCTTTTGGTATTGAAGGGAAGCCAAAGGGAAACCGCGATTTGTTGGCTCCCTTAAGAGACACCCATACAGCGTGTCCAAACAGCCTCCTGCCAGGAGATGGCCTTGAGGTCCGGATGCCACTGGAACTCCACCTGATCGAAATCGGCGAGCCAACAAATCCCTACCATGACTCGGATAGCTCATCTCCATGAAGCATGCATACATCTTAGCATCTATAGGACATATCCATGAATTCAAGGGATTTGCTTCCCAAGCCCTCGCACACCTCGTACAGGGTACCAGAGGCTGCTGCAGAGTGCCGGCCATCTATGATCCAATACCGCTCCTCGCACTTGCTGTCTGGGCCCTCAATCCAGATCTGGCTGGACGCATCCTAATGGGGCAGCAAGTACTTGTGGCAAAACATTGCCCCTGACCCAGCGCAAGTTTCCCGGCAAAAAGAAACAAGCATGCTTTGACGAAAGCTGCCAGGAAAAGCCACCAACCAACCACACTTGAACTTGTCTCTTGCAACCCAACGGACCGCCTTGATGATAGGATATATCTCCATGGATCTATCCAGATTCAAGCAAAGGCGGAACATTTCATAGCAAGCATCACCGAGAATCACGGGCGCCACATAGCGGCCTTAGCAACGCAAAAGTGGTGTTGCCGAATAATATTCAGCTCCGCTTGATTTGAATGCAAGAATGTTGAGCATGTTTACACGTCTACATGGAAATCAAAGACCGAACTCAAAGCAACTCACGGGCTGCGAGAAGCCCTTCTTCATGCACCGCAAGACTTGCAGCATATGCAATGGGTAATTAATCTTCAATTAGATTCAGCCTGCCTCCAGCAGTGCAACGTCTGGCCACAACAACTAGCATCAAGCAATGTAGCTAATGACCAATGTCGGCACAGTGACCATAACGCATACGCACCAAAAAAAGAGCCTGGCAAGCGACTCCAACCAGTGTGCAAAGGAAACAAGAACAACGCAGCCAGAGGGCTATCAGACCATGACCAAAAGAGCCCAACGCCGCAGACCAGAACTGTTGCAATATATACTGTATATATATATGTATTATATGTATTATATGTATTATATGTATTATATGTATTATATGTATTATATGTATTATATGTATTATATGTAGACATGTGCGGAAGTCTACCACAAGTCCCAGTCCGCTGAAGAAGGCTTTGCTCGAGATCTCTTGATAAGATCTACACAAAGAGTCAAGCACGAGGTCTATAATCTGGATGCAGGTAAGGTCTCTTGTGAGGATTTTGGCAAACGAGCTCTTCGAGAGGATATGAACATCTCTTCAGTACATGAGCCACGGTCAATACTCGTTGCAGAAACTACTTGCGCATGAACTCTTTGGAGGACCTATGCACAATTCCTCAATCTCAAGAAAGCCTAGGGCATCTTTACAGGGTCCCTGCACCGTGATACAATCTTGATCTTGACAGGATCTCTGAGTTGGATTTCTTAGCGGGATCTGCGCAAGATCTCTTGAGATGATCTTTGCAGAAGGTCGAAAGACTTCTTTGAGGCTGCAAAAACTCTGTACACGCTCCCTTTGAGCAATCTTTACAATATATTTACAAAGGAGCTCAACAGAAGGGCCTACGTAGGTCCTTTTGCAAGATCTTGAGAAGATCTGAGAAACAAATATATATGTAGATGATCTCTTGGGAGGAAATCAAGAAAGCCCTGACGCACACAAGTTGCGTAGAAGGTTGCACAAGCGATTTCAAAATGAGCACTGCGCTGCGCGACAGCGATGGGAGACAGCCACAGTCCGCAAAGGGCTCCCCTTCGATGCTCAAAATTCGCACGCCACAGCAAGAGCGATTGAACGCAAACCCGTCTGCAGAAGGTCAGCTTTGGTGTTCAAAAGTTGGACGGCGCCACGGCGAGAGCACTCCGACACACCCAAACCCATAAAGAGAGCACCGATCGACTGTTTACCACAGCGAGAGCGCACCCTCGCAAACACCGGCGTGCGTCGAAGGCTTTGTGTGTGTGTGTGTGCGACGTCGAAATGCACTTGCGCGTTTTGGGAAAGAGCCGGCTCACACACGAACGGGGGCACTTTTTGAGAACCCTCCATCTAACGCTGCCTTACTGTTGCCGAAGTAAGCCTTAGGTAGCAACGCTAGGAAAAATACAATTCACTCTCACTGCTGATTGAAACGGGATGCCGGCTCCGCGGCTTTGCATCGGTTCCATCTGGGTCCATCCACTCCATGAGCCACAAATGTAGATGTCAACATCCTCCAAATCGTCCAAACTGTCCTCAGACATGTTGGCTGCGACGTATTATGGCTTGGCGCAATGGCGCTCCAAGTGTCAACATGGCAACCTTAAGCTGACCCTGCACCTGTAGCATTCAACTGCCCTAATCAAACAAGTTTTGCGTTCCAAGTCCTGAAGAGGCCGTCTGCGATATCTGTAACCTCCTGTATAAGCTTGCGCAGAGATGTCATAGGAAGCCCATTCATCGCGTAGCACATCCGCCTGTGATAGAAAGAGCCACAACTCAAACGCATTCTCATTCACACCTTCACACAATGGAAAGCACCCTCTTGACTTGATTAGTCTGTTCACAAATAATAGTTGGGAGGGCATCAGGCTTGGAGCTCATTAGCATAGCAGTCTTCACAAGCACTGCAAAAGGGACGCTCTGTTTTGGTGTTGTGTTGGCGTGAACATCAACACTCCTTCGTAAATGGCTTATTTCTACACTGTTGTTGGGCTCTGTGGTGTTGAATTTGCGGAAATCCGCCATGTCAGAATGTGAATGTGTTGCATGATATCCTGGACGGTTGGCGAATCACGGTAGCTGCGCTTGGTGGAAGAAAGCAGTGCCAGGTCACGAAATTGAACCTGAAACCTCCAGATCCGAAATGGAGCATGAATGTGAATTGAACCTTCCAATCTGACCCACCCAAGCTCGAAACACTCTTGATACAGCCTTTCAGCAGAATAGCTCGCTCCTATTGACAAGTGATGCGTCGTCACATCCCCCCCTAGGGAGCGCAGCGCTGCTGACGGCATCTGACTTGCAACCAAACGCCCACGCCGCATTCAAGCCCGGCATCCAATGACGTGTCAAGTCTCACGGCACAAGGTAACTCAAAGGAAACCCAAGAAAGCCACCTTCCCTCGCTTGCATTGTTCATAGCTGTGCATTGCTAAATCAGAGCCTTTCTTCGCTCGGAGAAGCAACGCCATCGGACGCATTCTGAGCCATCCACTCAAACAAAGGATCAGCCTTTGCCCTCCCTGCCTTGTATGCCTTCCTCTTTTTGAAGGACTGTGTCACCGGCTCGCCAGTGGTGGCTTCGATCGGGCCAAGGGTAACCGGACAGCGCATGTGTACTTGGTCTGCCTTTGAGATGTCCGGCTTGGTGTTCGCCTGCACAGGATAGCTTGGAGGGCGAGCATCTCAAGTTTTGCACACCTCTATCAAGGACTCGACTTTTCCCAACCCTTCAAGATCTAATTTTGCACAAAAAGAGGCCCTCGCTTGCCCCTTGTGCCTTGCGCGGACCAGACTTGCATTGGCTCCACACATCTGCCCGAGCATTGGTACCGCTGAAGCCGAAGGATGACACTCCAGCGTAGTTGCTGTTGAGGCGAGTATCCACCACCTCAGTGGAAAACCACCTGAAAACCATGAAAGGCCCTGACCCCAGCTGCGATCCTTCTTATTAGAGGGAGGGCAAGACCTTTGGTGGCCTACGAACCCTTTTGCCCACCTCGGTGTCGAAGTTGCTGGGGAAGCCATCTACATCCAGGTGCGGGTTCAGCATGTGCAAATGGCAATTGGGATGGGCCTGGGAGTTGGCCACCATGCTCACGCACTTGATCAGCCCGATCATCCCCGCGCATGCCTCCGTGTGCCCGATGTTACTCTTGGCGCTCGTTGTCAGCAATGGCGTGTCTCTCGGCTCCATGACACCCCGAAGCGCCCCAACTTCAATAGGATCTCCAAGGGCAGTTCCGGTGCCGTGGCACTCAGCTATAGTGATCTGACTTGCAGTGACCATAGCCTTCGCACACGGAGCCAACGGGCACCATACTCTTTTTGCATGATTTCCCTCCTTCCCTTCCGCTTGGCGGGACCACTGTTGCGGGATGTTTCTTCTACTTTGGCAGAGGCTAGACCTGCCATCA
>CAUJNA010001632.1:0-64081 GCA_963377175.1 Effrenium voratum | reverse complement strand
TATGCGAGCGGGAACGCGGAAGGGAAGGGCGCAACCCGCGCTCGTCGCCGAGGCTCGGGGCGAGCCCCAGGCGGGGACGACTCCCCGGCATAAACGCCGACTTTCAAGGGATTGTTTGCGTTTTCGGGGCCCCTTAGGCAATCCCACGGGAAACCTCTCCTGGCAGGGCAACCCGAGCGCGTTTTGACTTTCTGGGGACTTCAGGTTTCGCGGGGAGATCGCCGGTAGCCCTCGCGCCGCATAAAGCGGAGCAACTTGCGCAGAGCAACTCGCGCAGAGCGGCTTGGGCAGAGCAACTTGCGCAGAGCAGCTGGGACAGAGCAACTTGCGCAGAGCAGCTGGGACAGAGCAACTTGCGCAGAGCAACTCGCGCGGGGCGGCTTGGGCGGAGCAACTTGCGCAGAGCAACCCGGGCAACTTGCGCAGAGCAACTCGCGCAGATGCCCGCCCGCGCAGAGCCGTCAGACCTGAGCGCCCAGAAGCAGCACAGCGACGGCGCGGACTAAGAGCTGATCCGATTCGTACGCGACCTGTGGCTCTGGAGCAGCCTCGGCGCCCACCAGAACACCGTCCAGGCGCAGCATGGGGGGCTAGGCGATCTTACCGGAGTACCGGCAGAGCCGGCACACAACCCTGGCCGACGCCGTCAAACAGCTCGGCCAGCCCACTCTGTTCATCACGGTCGCGCCTCCCGGCCCACGCCTGGGTGGAACATCTTCAGCGCCAAGGACGGCTCCGGCAGACGGACGGTCCTCAACTTCTGCGGCCGCCTGGAACACCAGGACGGCAAACGCAAGCGCTACGTCAACGAGCAAGAAACCGCCACGCAGTTTTGCTAGGGCCGAGGCACGGTCCACTTGCACATGCTCGTCTGGCTCCGCCACATCGAGGCCGTCCCGAAAACAGCTTCACGACGGACTCCGCAGCCGAGATGACCCTGCAGCTGGCAACGCAGTGGTTCCCGCAGGTCTTCGCGGGCAGCACCCTGCAGCGTGAGCAGCGGGCGGCGCGGACGCGATGCCTCTTATCGAGTTCCTCCGGAAGATGAACGGCCCAGGAAAGATCCACAAGAAGCTCGAACGCCGCCACGAGGAGGTGGCCGCGGACCCCAACACGACCCGCGGCCTGGGCCCGCAGCGCAGGTCGCCGTAGCCGCGATGTGTCTGTCGTGCTACAACGACGAGTGCTGCGGGCGGGCCCTGCTGAACATTTTTACTACCAGGCGATGGTGTACCTGCTGCGGCCGCACCACTGAACCAGCGCAGCCAACATCCGCGTGGAGCTGGAGCTGGAAGCGTTCCAAGAGCGCCACATCCGGAACATCACGGCCATGCTGTTTGCGAACCAGGGCCTGATCCAGCGCTACCTTCACGGCGAGCTCGACAAAACGAATACGAGCCGGCGGCGGAGCCTCGCAGAGGGGCTGGAGTCGGTCGGCGAGGGGCTGCGTGCTGACCGCCCCGACCGGGCGACCGGCTGCCACGCTGCGGGAGCGACTCCCGGGGCTCGAGGTGGACACCGTGCACGGGGCGTTCCTTGCCTACAAGCCGGACCACGAGGCACTGGAGGTCACGTGGCCCTACGACCTGATCGTCGTGGAGGAGGTAGGCCAATCACGCCGCGGCGCGTTGCGGAGAAGATCCCGACCCTGGCCTTCGTCGGGGACTTCTACCAGCTGCCCGGCGTGGAGCCGACGACGGCGCTGGACTCGCCGCAGTGGCATCAGGCGCAAATAAAAAAGCGGCACCTCCACGAGACGATCCGCTGCAAGTGCCCGATCCTCCAGAAGAAGCTGGAGCCGCTGCGGGCCGGCAAGCCATGCCGTCAGCTAGTCCAGCCTGAGCCCCCGACTGGGACCAAACGCAAGGCCTTCGAACACGGAGGAAAAGGAAAAAAAAAAAAAAAGAAACGCTGTCGCACATGTAGGCGGCGTGTGCGCTACATGTAAAATTGCAAGACCCGCGCGGCTAGTCCTCAAAACCTGCAGCCTGATCGTTCCGGCGACGGCGCTGCAACTGACAGCCCGGGCAGGGTGCGCTCTGTTTCCGAAGCCAGCCAGATAGTCAGCGAGCCAGCTGCGAACTATTCACAAGTGCTGGCTCCACTTGATCCGTTTTTGCTGAGAAAAGGCTCAGCCCACGGAAGGTTGCCAAGTATGGTCTGGAAACTCACACTGGAACATGAATATGGCTAGCGGGGAATGCCGCAAAGTGGCTGACTGGTTGCCATTCGTGGCAAAGCACTGCCACAAGTTTCATGCCTCTGACACTTGCGCATTTGCAAGTGGAGGAGTGCGACTGCAAGCTCAGCTGGCAAAGCCGGTTGCGGCGCCGGATGTTGGCAAGCGCTGAGGTCTCCAGATTGCGCGAAGCGCGAGGCAAGGCGGTTTTCTCAGCATGCGGAATCTGGCGTGCTTCCACCGGTTCTTTCGTAGTGGTTCCTGGGAACTGGCGACAACGGGTGATGGCCAGCTGCGAACAGCGAAAGGGCACGGGTGTGGAAGGAGTGGAGCCACGAGCGCTCGCAAGGTTTTGGAAACATTGGGAAGGGCGTGGAGCCTGCTGCACTCTGAACTACAGCCTAAGCATTGCACAACATTTGCTGCATGTGCGTTTGCATCAGTGCAAACCTTGGCACAGACGCCCGCAAAGCGTTCACCACAAAGTTCCCGAAATCAGCAATGCCAGTGGAGGTGCCTGCGATTCCTGTCACCGAATTATCTAAGGTCATCATTTACATTGTGATCAAGGGGGTAAAATTGGATCAATGTGCTTGCTTGCATGGATGGCGGGTGCTGCAGGGCCAATAGAAGGAGCACATGGAACTGGCACAATTGAGAGCTGTGTTTTGGTGTATCGGCCCGCACTGGCAGCCCTGCCTACGCGAAGCCTCCGCTTGTGTGTAAGACACTGAAAGCGCCTCCGCTACAACCAAGCGCCTACGCGGACTGCCTACGCGATCGTTTTCCCCACACTTGCCTACACGGGACATAAAGAGAGTTCCCCCCAAATACTAAAAGAATACACTGCAAAAAATGTGTCAATTGGGATGTCGAACACGCTGGCTGCTCACTTGGCATTGTCTTCTTTCACATCTACTTGGTTTTGGCAAGCGGCACTGTACCAAACCAACAAAAACACGAAAATCTTCAGGCTTCGTTGGCTGGCCGGGACACCAAGGTCTTCTGTGCTTCGCTGCCAGAGCCGCCCGTGATTTTTTTTGACGCTTGGGCGCTGCGTCGTGGTCAGACTCTTGCTCCCCGGACAAGAATCCGTGAGACAAGTTACATCCCTAGGAAAGGCGGCTGACCCTTTCTGGCGCACGGATTCCCATTGCCGAACTCTGCATCGCCTCTTCCACACTTAGCAAGGAACATCCCTCATGCGTGAAGCTTGTCATGCACGAGCGTTCAAGCCGAGCTACACCCCTTTGGAACAGAAACAAGTGAGATTGCCAACCCACAAACGACAACGGGCGCGAGGCGAATGCGTAGCACTGGCCACAGCCTCTGGTTTACCTGCTTTACCTTTCCTACATCATTCCCTTTCTAAGCCGAGGGACTAGATTGGACAAATCTTCCAGCAGAACATGCCACGACTTGCTGCAGTGTCAGCATGTTCAAAAAAGAGTTGAGTCCACGCGCTAAAACAACACGCGAACAGCCACCCCAGATTGTGCCAACACCAAATGCGTGCAGACGGCTGTCTGTTGGGAGGATGGATGTCTGATGTGCCTCCTGCCAACAATCCTGCTTGGCTCAGTTCAACTCTGCGCGTGTGTGTGCATAACAAATCCCAAAGCAAGAACGCAGTACAGTTTTGGCCAGTTTGTTCCAGAAAAACAAATCGAGCTAATACAAGATCGAAAGTGTTATGTTCTTGAAGCACCACTCTTGTAAGCAACATCAGCATGTGGAAGATTGATCCGATCAAAAGTGCAAAAGACTGATGAAGCACAATCTGCAGAATGACAAGGGAACCTTGCCGAGTCATAGTACGGCGTGCTTAATGATGCGCGGCGCGCCACCAGAAAAGTGGCTGGACACCTGTTCGAGGTCCGGAAATGGTTTCTTCTCGGAACCCATGGAAATAGCTCAACAGATTCGCCTGACTCAACTCAATCTTGCATAGCAGATAGGCAGCTCACTCAGCCCAAAGCTGGGCTAACCCCAAATGGGGCTCACCGTTTTGACCTACCCACATGCAACACCACATATCTCTCGACATTTGATGATGCTATTTCATTCTGGCGACATCCACTTCCGACACAAACATCCGGAAAAGCATACAGCTGCACGGTACCACTGGCATTTACTGCAAAGCAAATTGCAACATGGCACCCACCCAATAATGATTCATAATGTAGAGGCTTCCTCAAGTAATGTGTTTCATGATGACTGACACGCCTGCCTCCTCATGGAGATGTGCACCCCATGACATCATGCCATGCTGGATGAGACGTATACTGCTGGTTGACAACCAACACATCCCCATGCCACGGTATATTGGATATACAGGGAAACCCAATGAGAAGTAAGCACAAAGGGCAACATCATGACAGCCCATGAGCAATAGGTGTCTCACTCCCTCTCATCAGTAGAAGTACAGTCAACAAATTGTCCACAGCCGACCACCTCAAGCAGTGTGCAGACCACTTCTGGAATGGTAGGTCGACAGCTGATCCTCATAAGTTCTTGTAAATCGATTGCGCCGTCATGCTAACTACAGTTCAGCCAGCCCAAACCCTAACATCATGGAGAGAGATATCTTGGGTCCTTGTTTTTTGGTGCTTGGGGAAACCAAAAGGACAGCCACCATTTTTTGGCGGTCCCCGTGAAAAAACGACACAGCCATATGCGATGCCAGTGCACTTGGGTACGAGAGCTTCAAATGAACCATACAGGACGGGAATGGTTGACCGAGCCTAAACATGAACAGCCATATGCGATGCTAGTGCATGACGTACGAGAGATTCAAATGAACCATACAAAACGGGAATGTTTGACCGAACCTAAAATGGAACAAATCCGCTGACGGCTTTCGGATCCTGCATGTTCGGCTCACCCCCCCCCCTTCGGATCCTGCATGTTCGGCTCAAAATCGCTCACAAAGCCCGCATGCGTCAAATGCTTCTTTAGCTTTTGATCCATAAATGCACGCCAAGTCTACAATTGGAAATAAGAGAACCCCAAAGAAGGGACGCATGGCCAGCGTGTTTTATCCCCAGTTAAGCTCGCCATAAAATTGGGTTGCTTCAGATCCCGTACAGCTGCATTGCACAATCAAAAACATCTCAGCATCACCGTCAAACTCATTTTGGAGGGTGCAAATGCGGTTGTTTAGCGCTGTGTTCAAAACCTGAAGAAAAAAAAACGTTGTTTACTGTTTGTTTTGTAGTTTAGGATGGGAGCCTCAGCATTTCTAGCATTGATCCGAGTACCAGGTCTCACTTGTCCAGCACAGTCCCAAAGTGCCGTTCCATGGATGGGTGAGACTCACCTGCCCAAAAGCAAGTGTGTTGAGATTCACCTTGAAGACCGTTCACAAATCCAAATGGGCCATACACGAAAACAGAGTCTAAAAAGCTAAGCCCAAACCCTAAGTGCAATCTTCGCACAGAGCGCTTCAAAACGTTCAAATAGAAACTGCAACCCACCCTGACAAGCGGGCGGCGCCTGGCAAGTGGGCGGCGCCTGACGAGTGGGCGTGGCCCTGCCTTGCGCCTTGTCAAACGACTCGCCGGCTATGGCACCTAATTATGTCCTGTTCTGTCACTTGGGTTTGGATTGAACTGCGGTGAAACCTCCTGACAGCAAGCAAAGATGCTCCCTTCAAGACCCCACTAGAAGGGAAGATGCCAAGAAACATGGTAAAGGACCGCGGCACACGCATCAATGCGGCGAAGCAATGCAGGCACAGCACGCTCCTATTCTTGCGAGGCAGGCTTGACTGTCCTTCCTCAAGGTCGCTAGAGCTGAGTTGGGATCTGAAACTTTAGGTTTGTGACAGCTAAGACCATCTCCCAAGCTGGCCTGAACGCCACTTGATAATACGGGAGTTTATTGGCAACAGCCCTGGCAACATGTCAACGACAGCCTGGAATGAAACCACAACGGTGACATATGGAGAACTGAGAACCTCGAGGCCAGCGGGACGATACCATACACCGTGGGAGGACCAAAAAATCCCTCTGGGGAGAGGAGGACTGCCTCGATCTTGAGCCACTTGGGACTATGCTGCCTGGAGCGGTGCAGTTCGCAACGAGCGCTACCGTCACAACATCGGCCAGAGGCAGTTCCAAGGGCAACGCGACGCTGGTGGTGGGTCGACATTGATGACATACTGCGATGCGATCGGGTATTCCTACAGCGTCTGAGCCTACCCGAGAGGGCACAATGTAGCGAAGTAGCGGGAGAAGGACGAGATATCAAATTCTCTCCGTCAAAATGGATCAAGATATTGATCAGGAACAAGGAAAAAACTGAAGCGGTGGCTTTGGAAGGATCAGGCCCTCGAGAGTGCGTTCTTTGCGT
The DNA here is from genome assembly GCA_963377175.1 of Effrenium voratum. Taxonomy (NCBI): domain Eukaryota; class Dinophyceae; order Suessiales; family Symbiodiniaceae; genus Effrenium; species Effrenium voratum. Next base: position 57,549 of record CAUJNA010001632.1, on the reverse strand, counting down.
GCAAGGGTTGGATACAACCATGGTGCATTCGAGCAACGGCTGGGTATTCTGATTTTGGTTTCGCGATGCCTCGAGCATTGTGCAATAGAATCATTCCGAAGATCGGCGTTCTACGTTGACGCACGTGCACTTCCTGCACAACACTGTCAGCCGCGGCCTGGTACCCGGCGGAAGACAATGCTGAAGCCATCAAGATTAGGTGATGATCTGGCCGTCGTCATTTACATCCCGAGCAATGTGACGTGGGTGTGACATCATGGGACGATAGCTGCATTCTCACCTATTCCCTTCAGTGAAGTCCGCGCAATTCGGAAGCTTGCAGCAGAAAGACATTCCCAGGTGCAGGAAGCGGACCAAATAATACCTTCCGCGTGCGATGCCAGGACGCACTGGCCTATCTACGCGCTCTGCCCAGCCAAGCGCCGCGGCATTGTATCTATGCCGATCCTCCCTACATCTTCCCAGGCCGCAGCATGAACTACTATGGCACGAGGAGGCGGGGGCATGACCTGGCCTTCCACTCAGAGCTCCGAGACGCGCTCTTCGCGAGCGGCCTGCCCTTCCTCGTAAGCATCAATGACGTGCCTGAAGCCTGGGAGCTCTACAGCAGGGCCGGCTCCACAAGGCTGTGCTCTGGCAAGAACGGCTCCAAGCCAGAGCTGCTGGTGCTGCATCAGGGCAATCCTGCTGTGGCGACAGGATTGAATGAAGCAATCCTGTGCTCACAGCAGGATTGAAGCTGCATTCCTGTGCCCAACACAGGATTGCCAGGCCCGCGCCAGGCCCGCACCAGGCCCGCACCAGGCACGCACCAGGCACGCACCAGGCACGCACAGGCCCGCACCAGGCCCGCACCAGGCCCGCACCAGGCCCGCACCAGGCCCGCACCAGGCCCCAATCCGACTTCGGTGTGGAGCGAGGTCGGATTTCCGACTTCGGTGGAGAGAATTTCGGCTCCGAAGCCGCGGAGCCGGCCTCGCTTTTCCAAGCCTTTTGCGCACTTTTCGGCCCCAAAGAGAGCGGTGACGAAGCGGTGACATCGCGGTGAGACCGTTTTTGGGCCGAAAAGCGCCGTTTTGGACCGGTAACGAGAGCCGATGGTGAGATGGCTAAGGCGTTGGAGCGACGTTTCGGAGGTTCGATTCCTCCCCGGCCTCTCTCTTTAGAGGGGGTTTCCCAAATGGCTTATATTCTACCTGAGAGGCTCCCAGCACTCGTCCGTCCAGCATTTGACCTCGTCCTGCGAAGGATTCGAAGTCAAAAACGCTGCGTGGAGGCGTGAGGCTGCAAAATAGAGACCCCTAGATATGCTTGCAATTTGGCTCCAGGTTGCATTTCAAGCGAGCCAACCTTTGCAGGGCTAAGAAAACCAAAAAAAAAAAGAAACAAGGGGTCCAAAAAAAAGGGGTCCCCGAAAAAAAGGGAAAAGGGGTTTCCTTTGGCAAAGCTTGACATCGCTTGAAATGCAACCTGGAGCCAAATTGCAGCGCATATCTAGGGGTCATTATTTTGCAGCCACACGCCTGCACGCAGCGTTTTAGACTTCGAATCCTTCGCAGGACGAGGTCAAATGCTGGACGGACGAGTGCTAGAAGCCTCTCAGGTAGAATATGAACCATTTGGGAAAACCCCTCTAAAGAGAGAGATACGTGCTTAATTTCAACATGTCGGAGTACATGTCGGATGAACATGTTCTTCCCTGACACGCCAGCCCGCCGAGTCATACGGATCATACGGATCATACGGTCATACGGCTTGGCGCTGCGCCACCCTGCCGCGCCTGCCCGGCATAGAAGCCTTGCCGCCACCTGCATGGCATGGAAGCCTCGCCTGGCCGGGGAGCTCGGAGTTTTTTAAGCCCTTATAGGAACCTATAGGAACCTATAGGAATCTTATAGGAAACCCATAGGAAACCCATAGGAAGTCCATAGGAAAAGAAGAAGAGGGCTTCCTATGAGTTTCCTATGGGTTTCCTATGGGTTTCCTATGGGTTTCCTATAAGATTCCTATAGGTTCCTATAAGTTCCTTTCAGGGCCCAAAAAACCCCGAGCTCCGACCTTCCTGCCGCGCCACCTGCCTGGCATAGAAGCCTCCCGGCCGCGCCACATGCCCGGCATAGAAGCCTCCAGCCTGCCGAGCCCGCGCCAAGGTCGGGATTCTTCCACCGAGGTCGGAATTCCGACTTCGCTCTCCCACCGAGGTCGGAATTCCGACTTCGCTTTTTTGCCCGAAAAACCCATCACCGGGCCAGCGCCGGAGGTCCGTCAGCGAGGCTGTCCTCGCGGGTGCCACTGACGGAGTGTTTTTTTTCACCATTCACACGCCCAGCCGTCAATCCTGGCGTGGGCACAGGATTGCCCGAAAAACACCATCACCGGGCCAGCGCGGGAGGTCCGGGAGTTCGTCGGTCCTCGCCGGATAACTCCCGGAGTGTTTTTTTCCACCATTCACACGCCCAGCCGTCAATCCTGGCGTGGGCACAGGATTGCCCCACTCAATCCTGGCGTGGGCACAGGATTGCTCCACTCAATCCTGGCGTGGGCACAGGATTGCTCACTCAATCCTGGCGTGGGCACAGGATTGCTCCACTCAATCCTGGCGTGAGCACAGGATTGCCCGGTGTCTCCCTGAAAAACTATGTCAGCGCAGTGCTACACAGCACTGCGCTGACATACTCGCCGCCAACAGGATTGCTCCACTCAATCCTGGCGTGGGCACAGGATTGCTCCACTCAATCCTGGCGTGGGCACAGGATTGCCCCGGTCCCAGAAAACTCTGTCAGCGCCCTGCTGTATAGCAGTGCGCTGACAGACTCGCCGCCCGGCTTCCCGGCTTCAAATTTGGGAAGTAACGCAAAGGAAATGGGGAAGATCAAGCTGTTTCCTACGACAGAGTATAGCAGCAAACAAGCCTCTGACCCCGTGGTGCCCCTGGTGCCGTGCACGGGCATCTTCCTCGGGCCATCAAAATCGGGCAAAACCGTGGCTCTGATCAGCCTGATTCTGGAGCAGTATCGCGGCGTCTTTGAGAGAATTTACATCTTCAGCCCGAGTGTCAACATAGACGACGGCTGGATCCCCGTCAAGAAGTACATTGAGGGGGGACCTGGGGGTGAACACAGAGCGGGAGCAGACGTATTGGGACGAGTGGGACGAGGCGGCGCTGCGGCGCATCATCCAGCAGCAGCGCAAGATCACGGAGGCGTCCAAGAAGTTGGAAATGAAGAAACTGTACCAGGTGCTTGTAGTCATCGACGACTTTGCTGACACGCCGCAGTTGCACAAGCCTCACGGCGCCCTGGACACTCACTTCATCAGGGGCCGGCACATGCAGATAAGCACCTGGGTGAGCTCGCAGAAGCTGCGGCTCATCAGCGCAGCGGTGCGGGTGAACATGCAATTCCTCTGCTGCTGGAGGCTGCGCAACCAGCACGAGCTGGACGCCGTTATTGAGGAGCTGAGCGCCCTGCTGCCAAAGGAGCAGCTGTACCGGCTGTATGAGCAGGCGACGCGGGAACCCTACAGTTTCCTCTTTGTCTACTACCTGAAGCCGAGGAATGAAATGTTCTACAAGCGCTTTGAAGAGCGTTTTGCACTTGAAAAAGACGCCGATGGGGGCGGCGCTCAGCTTCCTGGGCCAGAAGCTGTTCGCCAGCTCCACGCTGATCAACGCGAAGTGTGAGAATATCTCCTGCTGCACCTCGTCGCAGCCGTCCAGCCGCCCGTCGTCCGCCGGACGGGCGGGTTCCTAAAGAAAAGGATGACCACTATCTACGTGGACAGCCGCAAGAGAGTGGCCGGCTCGGACAGCGACTTTGAGGTAGACCTGGGAGAGTCCCTGCACTTGCAGAGCGACGCCCGGCTTGCAGTCTACAAGATCCGCCTGGCCGACAGCTTTTTGTCCACGGACCGGGGCCGCTACCTGTACTGGGTCGACGCCGCGCTGGGCACGCTGAACTGGGCGTTGTTGCCCGAGGGCGCGTACACTGGCGCACGGTTGGCCGCCTGGATCAGCTCCAACTTTGCCACCGCCACCTATAGCGAGACCACGAACAGCCTGAGCGTAGCCTACGACGGCAACCGGCTCATTCTGAACGACCTGGAGCTGCGCCAGCAATTTCCTGACGCGGCGGACTACCCCGCCGCGCCGCCCGCCTCTCCCACCAAGCCTTCAGCGTGGACCACATGCTGGGCCCGAGCTTCGTCTCCGGCGGGCAGCAGGTCTTTGAGTTCGTCCGCATGATGGCGCACAACGAGGTCTACCTGCGCTGCGCCCAGCTGGCCAACGCCAGCAGAGTGCTGGGCAACCTGGGCGACGACATTCTCTCCAAGATCACGCTGAAGAGCGGAGTGGGCACCATTGTGGAGACGGGCTCAGACGACGGGCACTTCATGGCACTCAGGGGCCCGGTTACCCTGAGGCACATGCGCTTCCGCCTGACCGACCTGGACGGCAACGTCGTCCGGCTTCGCGGGTCGTCTTTGTCCTTCGTATTGTATCTTGACCACGTATAATTAAATGGAGCCGACCGAACAAGAGGCGCCGGCGCAAGAGGCGCAAGAGGCGCAAGAGGTGCACGCTGCGCCACATGCTGCGCCACACGCTGCGCCACACGCTGCGCCGGAACCGAAACGGCGGGGCAGGCCTCCTGGGAGCAAGAACAAACCTAAGCAGGACGTGCCTACTGAGCCGGCTGCTCCAAAGCGCAAGCCAAAGCGCTCCCACTTGAGACGCCGGCACCGGCAGAGGCACACGCGGAGGCACCAGCACCGGCTGAGGCACCACCAGAGGCACCGGTTGAGGCGCCTCAGCTCACAAGAGAGCAGCAGCGCGCCCTGCGCATGCTGGAGAGGCAGTCGGCTTATGACCGGCTGACAACAGGCGCAAGCGTACTGGTATAAAAGCATGATGTCGATTGAACCCCGCAACGAGCCGCGGATGCTCCGGTGGTTCCGCAGGACGTACCCCAGTTACAACTTGCAGCCGCTGCTGCTGATGCGCTACCGAGAACTGGAGGAGGCGCGGGCCTTCAACAACTGGCTAGGCGAGCGCAGGCAGGCGCAGGAGGGGCAGCGGCACCTGGACGACGTGAGCCGCCTGACGGAGGCCGTGCACCGCCAGGTACCCCAGCTGCGCTACGCGCGGGCCGAGCGCCGGGGCGTGGAACGGGCGGCGGGCGAATTTGCGCAACAGTAAATGAAGACACTTCGGGCGCACGGCTTCAACCAGCGCCCGCGCTTTGAGCAGGTGGTGGGCTACCTTGAGCGGAATGAGCCGCTGCCCCTGGACCAGCCGGACCGCAAGGCCACCTCGTTCATCCCAAGCCATGGACCAGCCGGACCGCAAGGCCACCTCGTTCATCCCAAGCCACTTCTACCTGGACGATTTTGTGCAGTCCAGCGAGGACCCCAACCCCCGGCCCCTGCAGCACACGCCCCTGCAGGCAATTCCCGAGGAAGGCTTCCGCACTCCCGCAGAGGCCACGGACGAGGACTTGGCGCGGATGCGCCAAGGAGGAAACCACTTCGGCGAGGACGACCTTGCAGGAGACCCGGAGGCCGACGCGCTGACGAACAACGGTCAGGGCCCGCCCTCCATCACGGGCCGTCTGTGCAGCGCGGCCGACGGCGCTCAGGCGGCAGCGGACCTTGTGGGCGCAGGAGCAGCAGGGCTCGCGGCGGCGCAGGCCTTCCGCTCCCAGCTCCCCCAGGACGCTGCTGAGTACGTCCGCCTAAATGTATTGCCCCGCCCAGGGCCGCAGCCGCAGCCGCCACCGCAGATCATCGGCCGGCCCAGTGACGTGGAGCGCCTCCTGGACGAGGCGGGGCAGCGCGCGCAGGAGGTGGAGCGCGGCGCAGCGCAGGCCATAGAGGAGACGGCAGCTGTGGCAGCGGAGGAGGGCGAGGTGGCCGTTGCCGCCGAGGGCGTGGGCGGAGCCTTTGGTTACCTGGGGGGCCTGGCGGAAGGAGCAGCAGCCCTGGCGCCCACCGCGGGCGAGGTTGCTGGAACGCTGGCTGGCGCGGCGGGAGTTGGCGCGGCGGCAACGGCGGGGCTGGCCGTGGGCATCGCAGGCGGCGCAGCCTACGGCCTCGCGCGCGGCACGGGTTGGGTGCTGGAGAACACGCTCTTCCGGCCCCAGCAGGGCAGCGAGGACGCGGCCGTGCAGGACGTCCGGTCCGCCAACAACATGAATGACGCCACTCAGCCTCAGCACTTCACGCTGCGCTCAGGCAGCAGCACGTCCGGCAGACCCGCAAGCAGCCGCGCCTCCTTTCAGTCTGGCTTCCGAGTCCAGGCGCAGTCCAACCACACGCCGCGCCCCTTCTCCTGGGGCCTGAACCCTGTAACCCTGCCCCAGTCTCAGCCGAGCTCGCGGGCGAGCTCCAGTTCCGGGCAGTCGCGCCGGAGCCTGCCTCCCCCCAGCTTTGACCAGCTGGCGCGAGACATTGAGGCTGCTTAAAAACCCTTGGGGAGAGTTTATTTTTGCACGGGTTTGCGCTGAACAAATGCTATTCTTCTAGGCCGTATATCAATAAACGCTGTAAGAATAGCTCGTTTTGCACGGTTTTGCGCCACAAAACGCTATTCTTCTCGTCCGTACATCTATGTACGCACTGGAGGAATAGTTTTCCTTCGCCGTACGAGTCAAAATGCGTGTATATAAACAAGCATGGAGGTAGTCACCGCCGGAGCCCAGGATGAGCTGATGCAGAGCCTGGACTACAAGCTGAAAACAAGCAACACAAGCTACGTGACGGCGCGGCATGACGTGCAGTACTTCCCCAGCTCGCTGAGTTCCTTCTCCCCCACAACCTCTAGGGTCTGCCGCATCCCGCTGACAAGCGGCACGTCCTTCATCGACCCCGAGTCCATCAAGATCGCCTTCCGCGTCAGGAACACGGACGGCACCAACCCGCTGGCCCCGGCCACGCCCTACCCCGCCTGCTTCGTCCAGCGCGTCCAGGTCTTCGCCAACGGCCAGCGCTGCGACGACATCAACTACTACGGCCGCACCGTGGCCGTGCATGACCTGCTGAAGGGCAGAGAGTACAACCGCAACAAGGGCATGGAGGGTTTCGACGAAGTGAACGACCCGCGCATCGCCCGCGCGGTGCACCAGGGCGGCTACGCGGACGTGCTGCTGCGCCCCACCATGGTGGGCATCCTGCGCTGCGGGAAGATGCTGCCGCCGCAGCTGAACCTGGTGATTGAAATTGAGTTTGCGGACGCCACCACTGCGCTGTGGTCCGAGAACGCCGGCGCGCACCCGTCCGGCGCCACGCTGAGCACCGACTTTGAGATCCAGAACGTCCGAGTTCTGGCCTCCCAGGTCGTCCTGGACTCTGCGCTGGTAGAGTCCTTCAACCGCGTGCTCCTCTCAGGAAGGTCCTGGTGTTCAGCTACCCCACGGTGCACACGCAGCAGTCCAGCGTCCCGAACAGCGTGGCGGAGCACAACGTCACCGTGGCGCGCGCCTTCACGAAACTCATGGGCGCGTTTGTGACCTTTTGGGACAACGACGCGGGCTCCAAGATCCACTTGCTGGCCAACCCGGGGCAGGACGTGGCCCCCATCGGCGCGGCGAGGCAGGAGGACAGCCTCCTGGAGTCGCAGATGCAGCTGGGCAGCCTGCAGTACCCTCACAACCCCATGAAGGGAGCCTCGGAGCACTTCCACTTCCTCTCCGTCCTCGCGGGCACCTACGACGACACGGTGCGCAACATCGACATCGGCCGCGTGGGCTACCTGCGCCACAGCTTCATTGCCGGCTTTCCCACCGAGCGCGTGCCCAAGATGCCGCTGAGTGGTGTCAGCACCCGCTCGGGCGACCTCGCCCGGTTCACCTTCAAGGGCCTGGACGGCACGACGACGGACCTGTTCATTCATTTGGTGGCCTACCAGCTGGTGACGCTCTCCGGCACGGGCGTCTCGGTGCTTGACTAAGGCCCGGTGTCGCTCTGCGCCATTTTTGGCGCAGCGTGACACCGCTTTTGAATGCGCCCAAAAAACAAGAAAAAGGCGGGGGGGTGCCCCTCTGCTTCATTTTTGATGCAGAGTGGCACCGCTTTTGAATGCGCCCAAAAACGAGAAAAAAAGGCCCGGTGTCGCTCTGCGCCATTTTTGGCGCAGGTTGAGCAAAAACGGCAAAAAAAGGGCCCGGTGTCCCTCTGCGCCATTTTTGGTGTTTAGTGACACCGCTTTTGAGTGCGCCCAAAAACGAGAAAAAAAGGCGGCGGTGCACCTCTTCGCTGGAGCGTCTGCCCTGGGTGGACGTGACCTACTGCAAGTACGGAACTCCGTACAGGAAGCAGACGCGGCTGTGGACCAACATGCGCTGGAGGCCGAGGCGAAGCCTGTGCAGGCCCGGCAGCCGCTGCGAGGCGTGGCAGGACGGCAGGCACCTCCGGGCCGCGCAGCGGGGGCCGCGGCTGATGGAGGGCTGCTCTACAGCGTTCCTGCTGCGCTGTGCGAGGAGATTGCGCGCGCGGCCACGGAGGAGCTTGCGGAGCGGCTGAGCATTCCGGACTAGGCTTCCTCCAATGGAAAATGCACATTTTTTGAACGGACGCGTCTTCAGCAGCCCGGTGGCCGGGTTCTCCACAATCCACATGAGCGGGTCAAAGTGCGCAATGATCTCAAGGGCGCTGAGCACCAGCGCGTCGCCCTCCAGGAGCCGCCGCGGGCGCGTCGTCAGCGCGCGGCTGTATTCCGTGCAGACGGGGCTGGCCCAGACCATGTCGAAGTGCCCCGGCGGAAACGTAGTGTAGTCCCAGCTCCGGATGTCGCACAGGATGGTGGGCTCAAATTTCGACACGATGTCCAGGGAGACGACCTCCCAGCCCGCCGCCTCGAAGGCCCTGCCCACCGACTTGGTGCCGCAGAAAAGCTCCCGGAGTCTCGGCATTTTTAAAGAGCAAGATCACCGCCACTGCGACGACCAGGAAAACTCGCGTGTTCATCGGACCGGACTTTTTTCCTAGGGATAAAAAAAGGAGCCGAGCAATGAAGCTTGCACTCGGGCTGGACGTTCAGACCAATGCCAAGGGGGGGAAGTTCATGTCCATAGAGGACTCCCATCAGGGCGCGCTGGTGTGCAAGGTGGACGTGGAGGTGCTGTGGGAGCCCGGCAACTTCCAGGACGACGGGGCCAAGAGGGTGGGAGTGTGCTTTGCGAGCAACACCGACCTGGAGCTGTGGACGGAGGAGGTGGAGCAGGGCGTCATCGACAACATGATCGTCTTCCAGAAGCCCTTTCCGGGGGCCGCCCGCACCGAGCTTGAGAGCCAGCTGCAGCGCGCCGTCAAGGTGAGCGCCAAGGGCAAGCACGTGAAGTGCAAGATGGACTTGGAGCGCTGCCTCTTCTGGGACCCCGCCGGTAACCGCGTGCCGCGCCCCGCGGAGTTCGCGCGCCGCAGGGGCCGCGCGCTTGTGGAGGCCCGGCACGTGTGGCTGATGGGCAGGCAGTGGGGCGTGCTCTTCGAGGTGCGCCACCTCATGCTGGAGCCCCTGGAGGCGCCGTGCTGCCCGTTCTAGGCCGCCTCCAGCAGCTCGGAGCTCGTGGCCGCGAGGCGCCCACGTACAGGTGGCGCAGCGTGAGGTGGCAGGACTCCAGGTCCAGGCGGACGCGGTTGTGGAGGGTGAGCCCCTGGCAGCTGGCGTAGGTAACTGCGTGGCTCGGCCGGGTGGCCCGCAGCAGCTCCTGGTTCTTCAGCCGCATGCCGTTGTCCAGCCTCACTCCGTCCGGCTCCACTTCCGCCACGGCCACAAAGACGCCCTTGGGTATTTTTCCGCCGGCCCCGATGAGGCGCAGCCCCGGCCAAACTCTCATGCTCTGCGGGCTGTTTTGGGGTGTTGCAGTTTGGCAATATTCATTGGTTGTTTGGCAACAACCCAAATCTATGTGGATGACCTGTGTCTCCAGCTCTAGGAGCTTTGAGGCCTCCGGCGCCAGGGCCCGGTTCGCCGCTGCGTTCACGGCCATGCGCTTGCTGTGGCTGATGACCAGCGTGGTGTCCGGCCACCCGGGCTTGGAGGGGTAGAGCTCCTTCAGCCTCGCCTTGGCCTGCTCCAGCGTGGGGCACGCCTCCTCGCCGACCCGCAGCCACTTCACGAAGTTGAAGATGCCGGGGTCGGAGCGCATGTTCTCCGTGAGCTCGTGCCTGTGCCCGCCGGCCAGGTCGCGGATGAGCTGGCTGTGCTCCAACGGCGCGCTGATGGGCCGCCCGGCCCAGGAGTCCAGCACGGCCGGCAACTGCCGGAAGTCTCCCAGCAGCAGGAACTTCACGTCGGCGCTCAGCCCCACGCAGGCCAGGTCCGCCCAGAGCGCCATGTCCAGCTGCGTGATCTCCTCCACCACCAGCCAGTCCAGCTTTTGCGCGCTGCCCCCGCGCACGTACCTGCGCACCCAGTGGTCGGCCGTCTGCGCCCCCAGGCCCAGGTTCTGCGCGGAGCAGTGCGTCTTTGAGACGAGGTGCGCCGCCTCGCCCTGCTCTCGCAGCCTCGCCACAATGGTCCGGGCCAGGTGCGTCTTTCCGGTGCCCGGCAGGCCCGTGAGCAGCAGGGAGTTGCCCGCCAGGCAGTGGCTTATAGGGTCGTCCACCCCGTTCCACCTCCGCTGTTTGGGGCGCTCCGCCTCCATGCGCGGCGCCCTGCTGCCCAGCAGCGGCTTCGTCTCTTCCACGCGGTAGACGGGCGTGCCGTCCGGGTGGCGCAGCGCCTCCAGCGCCCGCAGCCGCTCCGCGAAGCGCTTCGGCAGCCGCTGCGTCAGCAGGCAGTCCGTCTTCACCTGCGCGAGGTAGCGCGGCGGCGCGTCCAGGATGCGCCGGGCCTTGGCCACCATGCAGTGCTCAAAGCCCAGCACCGCGTCGTGGATGGGGCGGTAGGTGCCGTTGCTCAGCAGCCTCCTGGCGTAGACGAAGTCCCACACCATGCCCCCCTCGTAGGCGAAGGCCTGAGAGAAGTCCGCGCCCGCGCCGTCCAGCTCGCTGCTGCTGCTGCGCACGCTGTAGACCCCCTCCGTGCTGCGCGCCCACAGGCCTATCATCGCGTTCACGCTGAGCTTGGCCATGTGCTCCTCGCCCTCGGGCCAGGCGGCGTCCATGCGCTCCAGCGCGCGCCGCAGCGTCGCCGCGTCCACGTGGCTCCGCGCGGAGATGCCCAACACAATGTGGTCCCAGCGGCAGACGCCCAGGTCCAGCATCGCGGCCAGCGAAACCTTCGGGTACCAGCCGGGCCCCCTCAGGCAGGACTGCCTCGCGTCGCAGCAGCCCTCCACAAAGCCCAGGTCCGGCAGCACGCCGTCCACGGGCTCAACGCCGTCCGCCGGGCACAGGATGGGCAGGGGGAAGGGGGCGTTGGCCAGCCCGTTGCGCCTGCAGCGCACCACGTCCACGCCGACGTACAGTGCTCTCTCTGTTATTTGTGAAATCTAAAACCGCTCACAGCGCATCCTCAGAGGTTATCATTCAGCAAATGTGGATTCTGCGAAAATTTGGTGGTGTTGCGCGGTGCGGCCACAGCCCTTCTGCTTGCACTTCTGCGAGGTTTTTCCGCTTGCTTCAATATGCAGGCAAAACGGGTCCTAGTCGCATTCTGTGCGTCTCGGAAGTTTAAGTTGCCCGGGCTTAAAGCGCTGTTTCTGGCCTTGTAAGTGCGTTTCTGTTGCGGAGCTTTGTGGCTCGAAAAGCCTGATAAGTGCTTTCTAAGCGCAACGGTGACTTAGAGCAGAAGGTTGGTTGGGTTGGAATTCTCTTGGCCTCATTTGCTGCATGTGAGCCTTGGGTTGCGTCTCCGTCAAGCAGCGCTCGCAGATAGGCCAGCGCATTCTGGTGCCGCACGGTCACGTTGGACGGTGGCAGCTGCAGCCGCCGCACGCAGCTCGGGGGCAGTGGCTGCTGCTGCCGTGCGAAGGAACTCCGAACAGTCGTTCAACTTGCTTGCCACCGCATTGCGCAACCCGCAGGAGTAGGGTGGACTAGCAGGCATTTGGTGCAGAATTCCCTGAGCCTGCTGATTGGGGCTTGATAGGTCCACCTGGAAGCTACTTGGCAGAGCGACAACGCACTCTAGCTTTCCGGAACCGAAGAAGGGCGAGTGCAGCACCGACACGTCGCCCAGCAGCAGGTGTGGAGCCAGCCATGACTTACTGCCCATATACTTCAGCTGCATGCCGGCCTTGGCAAGACCGTGCCTGGCAGCAAAAAGAACGCCACCCAACTCGCCGTCCGGGCAGGAATTGAGCCGCGCGGAGTAAGAAGCGGTCAGTTCCTTGGCCGACGCCTTAGGTAAGGCGTCGGCGAAAACATATGTAAAGATGTTTGAAGGACCAGTCACCGGCAACATCCCGGAGGTCCTGGACAACGAGAGGTAACTGACGGTACGCACGTCACCGCAGGGCAGCTGGCCCTCGCTCTGACGCCCTACGCGCAAGTAACAGACCTGGCGGTGAACACGGCAGCCTCCGGCAACAACGCAGCCGCCATCCAGTCCCTGGACGACCGGGTCACCGCAGAGCTGGCGTCGAAGCTGGACAGCAGCGCACTGGCACCGGCCATCGCGCCCCTGGCCACGGCAGCGGCCCTGGCCACCACGGACGGACAGGTGGCCGCGCACGGAAGATCGCTGCGCTGCAGAGCTCGCTGACCACGGGTCTCTCCAACAAGGCAGACCAGTCGGCCTTCGACGTGCTGGAGGGCGTGGTGGCCACGAAGAGCACCCCGGACGGCGTGGACCTGAAGCTGTCCAACTACAGCACCACGGCGGCCATGAACGGATCCATCGCCTCGGCCAACAACGCCACGCTGGCCACGGTGGCGGCCAACTACGGCCTCAAGACGGTGGTGGACCAGCACTCCCTAGACATAGCGGCGAGGATCACGCCGCTGGAGGTGGACACCAAGGTGGCCAACGCTCTCCTGGGGGCCGTCACCGCCGCGGCGCTGGCCTCCGAGCTCGCAAGCAGAGACGCCTCCATCGCGGGGCTGCAGGCCTCCAAGGCGGACGCCAGCGCGCTGACAGCTTACGCCCTGCTGTCTGCCGTCGACACTTCCTCAGAAGTGGACTCTAAGATAGCGGCGGCCCTCCTGGGCGCAGTCACCACGGCGGCCCTGGACGCCGCCCTCCTCGGCAAGGCGGACGCCAGCGCGCTGGCCTCCCTGCTCTCCACGGTGGACGGGTTGGACACGCCGCTGGACGTAGACACAAGATAGCAAATGCCCTGCTGGGTCTCGCCACCGAGGCCTTCGTCGCAGCGCAGCTTGCTAGCCGGGACGCCAGCATCACGGCGCTCCAGGGGGCCAAGGCCGACGCGACGCTGCTGGCCTCGTACGCCACGAACGCCGCGCTCTCAGCCAGCGAGACCACGCTCCAGAGCGCCCTCGACGCAATCCTCGCGGAGCTCGCCGCCCTGCAGCTTTCCGGAGGCGGAGTTGTTAACGCGCCGGCCTGGGCGGGCTCACGACTTGGGAGCTCGTTCGCGGAAGCAACGTCGTTCGCAACCTGCATCTCGAACCTCCTCTCTCTGCTGCGCTGGCCAACGGCGACGACACGCTGAGCATCACGGCCGACTGCTACTCCGTCGCAGCAGCGGACGCGGCCCGCGCAGCTGCGCTGCTGGCCTACTACACCTCGGCGCAAGTGGACGCGCTGTTGGTCGACTACCGAACGGGGACGGCGCAGGACGCCGAGACGACCAGCACCATCTCGGCTGCGCTGCTGGCCTACTACACCTCGGCGCAGGTGGACGCCCTGTTGGCCGACTACCGGACGGCAAGCGCGCAGGACACACAGACGCAGGCTGCCATCTCGGGCGCGCTGCTGGCCTACCGGACGGGCCCGGAAGGACGTTTCACGACCAACCAGATCACCTTGGCGCTGGTGGCGTACCGCTCGGCTGCCGACCAGGACACGGCAACGGGGCATCCAGACGCTGAAGAAGGACCTGGCCACACGCATGTCCCGCAAAAGCGGGCAGTGGAGCGACCACTTTGAGCGTGCCGCGGGGGCCTACAACCCGGCCACACAAGACGGTATACGGCGCCCCGAGGACGTGGAGAAGCAGCCGGCCACCGAGTTTTCGGCTGCTGCAGGACAACGCCGACAAGTTCCAGCAAAACAAGGACCTCACGGACCGGCGCATCAAGGCCGTGGAGGACGCGGGGGCTTTCCGAGGGCTGCTGGCCGTGGACTCCATCACCGTCCGGAGCACCGAGTGGCCGGGAGACCCTGCTGAAGCTGGCGCTGCCGGCGCCCCAGGGCAGCGGCAACACGGCGGGCCGACTGACGAGGCGGGGCAGACCGGCTGCGGTGAGGCAGCGGGTCGACTGCCTGTGGCCCAGGCGGCCCAGAAGCGATCGGGCCGCTGACCTTCTTGAGCAGACTTGACGGAAGCAACATGCCTTAGCTTGTGGAGAGAAGTTTTAGCCCAAACACGATTTTGCGAATCTCGACCTTAGAGCGATCCCTGGACCCCGCCCAAAACGGCCATTCAGTTTGTGGATGCAAGCCTGACACCCATGGAACATGTGAAGCCTCTTGTGACCTGAAGTCCGCCCTGCTCCCACCTGCTAGCGCGATTTTTGTACACTCACAAAAGCCTCAGCACGTCCAGCTGCGCAATGATAGTCTCGCAACTCATGAGAGAGTATTTCTTCTCCTCCTGACGTCTGGCCCATGTCTTGTTTGTAAAGGACTGCCAGCCTTCAGACTCACTGCAAATCTGCAGCAACACATTTTGCATTTCCTCAAAGTTGTCCTTCTTCGCCTTGTCCTGCAACTTCAGGCCGTCTGCATCCTTTTTCTGTCCATAACGACATTGCGCAGCAATGAACTCGAGCTTACCAGTTGCCTTGCATCTCACGGGGATCAAAAGGTCGTGGTGAGCCGTTGCAAAATTCCGGTTGGACTTGATGGCCTTCCCAACGTCACTCATGACAGTTGCTTCATTGCCTTGGCCGCTTGGATGTTCCACACCATCACTCCAGCAAACTTCGAAAGGCTCCAAAACAGCTCGCAAATGTGGATCCTCCGTAGGGTAGATCTTCAAAAAAGGGACCCAGGGACTTCAGCAATCAGGTTTCTTGCTATGCAGTGAAGGCGGAACCGCGCTGCCAGGGAATTTGCAACCAGCTCTTCCCACTTCTCCCCCCTTTCAGTGGCACCCCTTGTTGGGCTGTTGAGCAACTGCAAGGAATCTGGCAGGAGCCCCTCCAGGTCAATGTTCAGCTCTTTCAAATCGTTTCGGATGGCGTCTTTGATATTGGTATCCTCACACCACCACAGCCGTGGAACCAGTACGGACTTGTTGTTTGGAAATGCTGCTCCGGCCCTGAAGATGTCTGACCACCTCACTGAGGTTCCGGGCACAAGCTGGTGGCCTTCTGCAGGCCATCGAACCGCCGAGCAAAGAACCAACGCCAAGGCCACTTCTGGCTGATTGAAGTAGGGGGCTGCATCCGCATACGAGCTTCTGAACTCCTGCGACATGGCATTGAGTGCAACCTGAGCAGTTGATGCCAACTCACCCCAGGTCTGGAAAGCCGCCTCCAGAAGCCGGGGTACCCCAGCCGAGAAGAGGTGAATGTTGTCGAATTCCTTCTTCTTGTATTGCATGCCTCCCCACTCTGCCATGGCCCGTCCGGCGGCTTGCAGCGACAATGGCGCCAGAGCCGGTACTTCCTGGACCTTAAGCGAGGTGTACTCCTCCGATGGCCTATCGGTCAAGATATTCACCGTGCCTGCCGAAAACATGCCCATCTTCTGCGGGAATTCGCCAAGTATTTCGGTGAAAGCTGATTTCTGTCCACCATGGTGGCTCAGTCCCTCGACCTCATGATTCACAAGCAGCTCTGCCTGATCGAGGAACACCAAGCAAGCGCAGTCTGGTGTTGCGTTGAAGGCTGCAGCCGTCACCAACAGCCACTGCTCGAAGACGCCCTGCTTCTTTCGACAAAATGAGCCAAGCCAAACTTCGAAGCTGTCGCACATATCAATTTCACGTCGTACCGATGTACGTTTGAGGGCCTCCAGCACTGCAATGAAGTCCATGCCCCTAAAACTCACCACCAGCCCACTCACTTCGATGCTGTACCCGCACAGCAACTGTGACAGGTGCCACACGACAATTGCAGAAGCAATCCTACTGGGAGCTTCCTGCAACGCTGACTTTGGAATCTCTCGCGCATCAACCACTAAAAGCCGCCCACATCTTCGGCTTTCTGAGAAGTTCGGGACCTTCAAAGCCAGGTGTCGGACAAGCGATGTCTTGCCGGTGCCCCTTGGGCTCCACAAGGCCAAGACCGTCGGCTTGTTGGTCCCATTCCTTTGGATCTGTTCTATTTGCTCCACAAGACTCCGAACAACCGCCTCCCTTTCTAGAAACGGCCTCTCATCCTTGTTGTTGATTCGGCTATTCAAAAAGCGGTCTTCGAAGTCCAAGAGATCTGCGGCGCTAAAACGAGGGAGCTCAACCTGCGCGGGAGGCGCATGAGGGAATGCTGGGAAGGACAAACAATCACAAACCAAACACGCATCGGCAATTGGTGAGAAAATCGATTGCTAGCAGGTTCCTTCCCACTGGCTCATGTTTCTTGCAAAACGCTAACCATTCACAACAGATCAAGAAGCATGGGTACTTAGTGCGAAAGCCGAGCACTAGGAAAGCGAGGAACACACGGGTACCAAAACCGAAACAAAACCAAATTTCCAGCAGGAACACTGCCCATGAAAGCAAAGCGGGAGATGCGCGGTTCAGCTCAACAATCCTTTTGTGGGGCTCCACGCTGAGCAAAACCACTGAGTTCCCAGGAACCCCGTTCAGGTTCTGTGGATGTGATCAGGGCAGCCCCACTGAAAGCATTTCCACGGGGGAAATCAAAACCACACAAAACGTCAAACGGCACGTCTCAACGTCACCCGGCAGCAGAAATACATTGTGCACACTTTAGCCATCTCCTCCATGCTCGTGCTGTCGGAACAAAATTTAACCTTCGGATTGCATTGTGTCTGCAGCAGCAACGACCATGGCAGAAGGGTAGGTCTTGCTCTTCAAAAGGCAGGCGACTGGAACAGCAGGCTCTTCAATATTTGCGGGTTCCCCCCTCAACTGTTTGATAGTTTTGCGCCAAACACTCGCACCAAATCAGGCAGATATGAACAGGTACGCAGAAAAATGAACAACAGAACGGGGATGGAATGGCAGCAAAACGGGCAAAACATCGAGCAAGAACACTGCCAGTGGATGCAAAGCCGGGAATGGTTGAGCTCACTGCATCAAAGAGAACATTCATAGAATGCACTTGTGCCTGCAGCAGCAAGGACCCCCATGGGTGCAAAGACATCAGAGTTTGCCCTCCCTCTCCCCGGCAGACGGGCAGGTCTTGCTCTTTCAAAAGCAGGCTGGGGGCAAGCACAAAATCACTCACAACGATCAACGGCACGTCTCAATCAATGTCGACCAGCAGGAATGACCGACCTCCAACAAGGAAAGGCAACCATCCGGTCATGGGGGGTCCCTACCGAGCCTGCCAACGACAGGAAGCGCCGCAATCTGCACAAATGTAATCTTGGGATTTCCTGGTTCTGTGGATGTTGATCAGGGCAGGCCACGCGGAACGCCATCCTGCATCAGCTCTTCCAGTGTCAGCTGCAGTAGGGCCGCTCCGATCACCTTCTGCTTCAGCAGAATGGGGGTGACTTCGGTGATGTCGTCTGCTTCAAACCCAGCATCCAGCAGTACGGCTTCGACCCAGTTCGACAGAAGCCCTCCACCTCCTCGCGGCTCTTGGCGAGCCAGTCCTGCCAGCGCCCACCAACAACCGAGCCTGGCGCGCGCGAGCCCCCCGGCCTCCGCGTCGCTGTCCTGGCGCGATTGCGACTGGCCAAATGTACAACTGGTGATTGGAGCGTCCTGCGGGCTGGCGCGCAAAGCAACTCCGCCACGCCCAGGGTGCCAGCGTGTCACCTCAAGAGCTGAAAATCCAAGCAGAAAAACATCACAGCGACACCGGGATCTGGACCTGTGGCCCGCAAGAATCCTGGCGGCACCACACAAAACAGCCAAGATGCCAGGAATCTAGTGTCCTTCCAGCCCGGGCGACTCGGTGAAATCCGCCCGTGAGGGATGGTGAAGAGATGTACCTGGGGCCACAACCAGCAAACCAAAGCACTGGAACAATGCTGCCGAGGTCTTGGCCGTGTGCAAGAAAAGCCACGAGATTGCAGTCAGGAGAATGCGGGAGCGAACACCTGACGACAACGAGTCCTAACAAGCACGAGTTGAAGCTGACCAGCCTCGGCTCCTCCTGCCCTTCGTCGTCTCCACGCCCATGGCTGCGCAGTGTTTCCCTCGTGACTAGTTTGCGATACGATGTGGATTTAAAAGCGCGACTTTGCACTGTGTGCGTGGACCGTCGGCAGCGCTGCTTCTGAGCGCTTCTTTGGGCCAGGCTACAAGAAAAATGTTTTCACACATTTCGCATGGCGGGCGCTGATCCGTCAAATCCGAAACCACCGCAAGCGCAATGTTTCCCAGCTCCTCTGCCCCCTGGATGCATGAAGCTCGTCACTCGCCAACCACGCCCCGGGAAGATGTTTGGGCTTCGGCCTGGCAACAGGTTTGTTGGAAGCTCTTCACTCACAAGGTCTTGAAGGAGGCTGACTTCGGCTCCACCACGTCCCGAAAGTCTTCAAGCAAGCCTCACAGGCCTAGGGCCCCAAGCGTCTCATGGATGGGTTGCAAGCAAAGGGCGCCACGATCCCCAGTTGCTTAGGCTCCCTCCACCAGAGTCGCCTGGGTGCCCCAAGTCCCCCAAGTCCCCTACCCTCCCGGATCCACCCCCCGATTCCCGATTCCCTTGAGCTCTCAAAGTCCCTGGGTCCCCCCAGATTTGTTCACACACAGATCCCGGAAGGTCCACTTGGCCAAACCAGCCCTCTGAGGCGCAGCCACGGACTCCGCTTTGTTTTTGGGGCCTCTTGGCCAGCATCCAGTTCAGCCATGTGAAGGGCAGCCATGTGCTCGCCGGTTCTCAACCCTGCCACCCGCGCACTTGGGGCGGGGGGCACACTTGGGGCAGGGGGGCACACTTGGGGCACTTGGGGCAGGGATATTTGGGGCAGGGACGCACTTGAGTGGGAGGATGTAGACTTGGGGCAGGGGATGCACTTGGCGGGAGGATGCATTGGGGGAGGGTGCACTTGGGGTTGGGGGGGGAGGCGTTTGGGGGGGTTTGGGGGGTTTGGGGGTTTGAGGGTGGTTAGGGGAGGTTTGGGGGGGGGTTGGGGGTTGGGGGTGGTTTTGGGGGGGGGGGTTGGGTGGGGTTTGGTTTGGGTGGGTGCTCTAGCGCGCGGACGGGAGCGTTACCAGGGCCGAAAAGGCCTACTTTAGCATGCTCGGGAGGACTACCAGCTGACGAACCTAGGGAGGCTCTTCAAGAACAAGTGCTCGCAGCACGTAGCACACATTTCAGTGATCATCAGAGGGGTGCGCGGGCCGGCAAAAACGCGGGCCGGGCTTACGAGCGCAGGGACTGGCTCCCCGCAAATGTCCTGGGTGGAGAGGCCAGCCGGCAGCCCGACAGGCTGTCGGAGCAGCAAATACTGCAAAACGTCAAGCGGGAGACGCTGCGGTTGACGAGGACCGCGCCGGCAGGGCGCCCATCATGGAACTCAGCGACGAGACGTACTTCTACGACCCGGAGGGGGAGTGGGTGGTGTCCTCGGAGGCGACGCAATACCGGAACAGCCGCGTACACGTAGAAACCATCCTGCGGCAGAGGCTGCGAGGCCTGCGCCGCGTGTCGTACCAGCTGCCGTGCTTCAACAGTATCCTGGAATGCGCAGCTGGCTCAACTCCTGGCGCGCCCTTCGAGGAGGTCTGCGGAGACTTCGACGCCCTTGCAAAGCACGACTGGCGCGCGCACGGCATCTCGCCGGTGGAGATACGAGCCGTCTGCGCGTGGCGCAACGCGCCCATGGTCCTCATCTCCAACACCGGCGAGCCCCTGGACCGCTTCGAGCCCGCGCAACGGGAGACCAAGACCGTGGTGTTCACCTACTACGACGGGCACGCCTTCTTCTACCGGAACGCCCGGCCGGTGCTGGAGCAGATGGGCTGCGCGCTGGTCGTGTACCGGCGCGACCCGAAGCAGACCGTGCCGCCGCTGGAGGACTGGAGCCCGTGGCAGGGCGAGATCAAGCCAGGTCACTTCCACACGACGGACCTACGGGAGACGAGGCGGCAGCTGCTGCTCGCGGAGCACAACCCGCAGGTCACGCTCCGCTCGCTTGCGCAGTTCTCGAGCCTGAAGCTGTGCGCCAAGGGCGAGCAGTGCGTGATCCGTGAGCTGCCCGAGGACTGGGAGCTGCTGCAGGCATGGGCCAAGGGGCTGGGGCTGGACTACCGCGGACAGAGGCCAGCCGCTGAGCTTCGAGGCTTTCTCCACGCTGGTCAAGGCGCCGAGGATCACCCCGAGCCAGCGGCAGAAGAAGCTGCTGCTGGCCGAGCAGGGAGGCAAGCGTGCCGCCTGCGGGCAGCCGATCGGCGCCGGTGCGCGGAGTTCGACCACATCGTGCCGGTGCGGCAGGCCTTCGCCGGGCAGCAGCAGCGCTTCCAGGCGCTCTGCTTCGAGTGTCACCAGATGAAGACCCAGACCGAAAGCACGCAGCCCACGTCGCTGGAGTCACGGTTCACGCGCTCGGTCTACGACGCGTATGTACGCTTTTTCAAGCAGCCTCCGTTAGTGTTCCAGGCGCGGGCCCCGGGCAGCGGACCTCCCGAAGGCGTGGACGTGGCGCGCTGCCGCAGGAACGGGCTGGTCAACGCACCGTTCCCGCTGCCCATCTTCTGCCCGGCCGACAACATCGAGCCGGCGCGGCCCGGGCACCTCGCAGACCTCTCGTTTGCGGACCTGCAAAATCGGGGACGCGATGCCCCCGTGACGCTGCTGCCCTACGTGGGGCCGGGCTGGTACCCGAAGGTCTCGGTGGAACACATGCTGTGCAGCGGCGTGGCGCGGTGGTCCGACGTGCTCCACACGATGGACGCGGCTAGCCACGTCACCGCGGAGTGCCTGGCGCCGGCGCTGGACGTCATGGAGCAGGCCTGGCCCGAGGGCGAAGAACATATGGCAAAGCTCGCAGTGAACTCGATGATCGGGCTCGTGGCACACGACAGCAACAAGGCGCACACGCTGCGCCAGCAGCAACGAGCTGGACGCGACGGGGCCGACACCAAGCAGGTATTCTACGTCGGCGAAGGCCGGTACGTGTGGGACTTCATCACCACCCGCTCAATCCACAACAACGGGACGCTGCGCCCCATCCACGACTGCGTGCTCGGCTTCGTGGCACGCATCCAACGAGAACTGAGGCACCAAAGTGCATCAAGCAGGTGAAAACGGACTGCGTGGCGCTGCAGGGCATGCCGCGCAAGTTCCGAGACAACCTGGAGCGGCTCGTCCACAACACGTACCCAGATGGCAAGCCCAAATTCCGCCAAGGAGACGCGGAAGCCGCTGCGAGGCAAGCACGCGCCGCCCTGCACGCAGGCGGAGCCGCCAGCAAGGGCCGCCGGCTGGACGGACGTGGCCGACCCCGTGGCGCACTGCCTGGCCGGCCGCTCCTGCTGACCGGGCTGCCCGGCACACGCAAGACGCACCTGGCGCGGATCATCGTGACCAAGCTGCGGGAGCGCGGCGAGGTAGTGCACCTCATCAGCAAGACCCACAGCGCCGTGCAGAACCTGGGCGCCGGCGCGAAGACGGCCGACCACTGGGTGCGCAAGTACGTGCGGGGGGCCAGCGCCTGGACTGGCTGCTGGTGGAAGAGGTCACGCAGCTCGACATGGGCTTGCGGGCGGACATCGCGCGCGTGTCCCTGAACCACGACGTGCGGTTTCTGCTGGTGGGCGACTTCCGGCAGCTCCCGGCCGTGCTGGACACCTGGGCCGGCACGCCCGTCGACAAGCCACTGCGACACAGCCAGCTGATGCTGGACCTTGCGGGCGGCTGGCGGCACGAGCTGACGGAGAACAAGCGCAGCGACGCGCGCATCTTCGACCTCATGCGGAGCCTACGCGTGGACCAAATGCCCCTGCAGGAAGCTTTGCAGACGGCGCGACGGCTTGCGCGCTTTCCGCGCAAGCCAGGCGTGCCGGACACCACTCTCACGATCAGCCATGCCCAGCAGATGGCGATCAACGCGGACGCGAACCGCCGGCTGGCCCCGGCGGACGCGCAGCTCGTGGAGCCAGAGGAAGGCCCGGACACCGCGGAACAAAACAAGTCGCAACCCATGCGCGTGTGGCCGGGGCTGAGGCTCATCGGAGCGGGGCGCCGTCAAGTCCCTTCAAGGTGAACCGAGCCAGGTCGCCCGAACGGGTGCTGACGCCACTCAGAGGCATCTTGGGCACGCGCTCGGTCGGGAAGCCGGCAATGAAGCTGTGGCGCAGGTAGCCCACACAGCCGATGTCGATGTTGCACCGTGTCGTCGTACGTCCCCGCAAGGACTGAGAGGAAGTGGAAGTGCTCCGAGGCTCCCTTCATGGGGTTGCGCGGGTACAGGCTGCCCAGCTGCATCTCCCGTCCTCCTGCCTCGCTGCGCCGATGGGGGCCACGTCCCGGGTTGGCCAGCAAGTGGATCTTCGAGCCCGCGTCGTTGTCCCAGAAGGTCGCCCATCAGTTTCGTGAAGGCGCGTGCCACGGTGACGTTGTGCTCCGCCACGCCCGTCGGGACGCTGGACTGCTGCTGAGAGGAGCACCCGGTTGAAGGACTCGACCAGCGCCGAGTCTAAAACAACCTGGGAGGCCAGAACTCGGACGCTCTGGATCTCGAAGTCGGTGCTTGCGGGGCTTGCGGGGCTGCCGGACGTGCTGCTGCCGGCGCGCGGCGTGAAGTGCTGAGGCTGCGTGGCGTCGTTCATTCCGTTGGCGGGCCGGACGTCCTGCCTGCGTCCTCACTGCCCTGCTGAGGCCGGAAGAGCGTGTTCTCCAGCACCCAGCCCGTGCCCCGGGCGAGGCCGTAGGCTGCGCCGCCCGCAAGCCCCACGGCCAGTCCCGCCGCTGCCGCTGCGCCAACTCCAGCTGCGCCAGCCAACCTCGCCCACCGTGGGTGCGAGGGCTGCTGCTCCCTCGGCCAGGCCTCCCAGGTGCCCGAAGGCAACATCAACCTCTCCCTCCTCCGCAGCCACGGCTGCCGTCTCCTCGACGGCCTGCGCTGCGCCCCGCTCCACCTCCTGCGCACGCTGCCCCGCCTCGTCCAGGAGGCGCTCAACGTCGTCGGGTCGACCTATGATCTGCGGAGACAGCTGCGGCTGCGCCCCGCGAAGCAGCACATTCAGGCGCACGTACTCAGCTGCGTCCTGGGGGACCAAGAAGTTCCTCTCCGGCGCCCTTGACAGGGAGGACGACGTTGGCTTGCGAGCGGCCCTTGTGGACGTTGGCTTGCGGCCCGCGGAGGAGGACCCGCTCTTCCGAGCCCTGCTGCTCCTGCGCTCACCAGGTCCGACGGTCCGTGGGCGCCGGCCTCGGGGTCTCCTGCCAGGTCGTCCTCGAGTCCTCGACGATGCGGTTTCCCCCGCCCTGGTAGATCCGGGCCAGCCGGGAGTGCGGAAGCCGTCCTCGGGAATTGCCTGCAGGGGCGTGTGCTGCAAAGGCAGAAGTGGCTCGTGACGAACGAGGTGGCCTTGCGGTCTGGCTGGTCCAGGGGCAAGTGCTCAAAGCGCGGGCAGTAGTAAGGAACATAGGCCTATACTACCTAATTAATTTTCGTTTTTGGCTCGAAAAAGCCGCCAAAACAGCCAAATTTCGCAATGTCACCGCTCCCTTTTGGGCCGAAAAAGTGCTCAAAACGGCCAACTTCCCGAATTCCCGAAAAGCTCGTTCTTTTCTGTCAGACGACAAGTAAGGGGCCTCTGCCTCTCGATTTGCTTGTTTTTGGCCGAAAACAGGCTCGTACGCTCCTCTTGATTTCCGTCTTCGGCCCGAAAAAGCTGCCAAGATCCCTCCTGCCGAGCTTGTCACCGTTTGTCACCGTTTGTCACCGCTATGTCACCGCTACCTTTTTGGGTCGAAAAAGCGCCTCCGACTTCGCGGACGACCTCACTTTGACGAAGAACTGGGCGGGCTGGAGCAAGGTGCAGATTTCCAACAACAGCGCGGCATCCAACCGCGGCCCGGCTGGGCAACCAGAGCGCGCGGGTCTTCCTGGAGCGGGACGGCGGGGCGCACCAGTGCGAGCTCATCATGATCAACGACGAGGCGCTGGTCCAGACGAAGAGCCTCTCGACGCAGCGTCCCTCACACAAACCAGAGGAACCCGGCTGCCTGGTGATAGCCGGCAACACGGGCAACGTGGTCTGCAACACGAGCTTCACCAACTTGCCGGACAGCCGGGTGAAGACGGAGATGGCCGAGGCCGACCTGGGGGAGCTCCAGCAGCTCTTCGACTCCGCAGGAACGAAGTGGAAGAACCTGACGCGGACCGCCCGGTGGAGCGACGGCGCCGAGACGGTCACCCGACTACTCGCACCTCACCAGCGTGCTGTGGGGGTGCGCCAGGGCTTCCAGGCCAGGCTGGACGAGGTGGAAGCCTGGCAGGCCGAAGAACAAGTAAACATGGAGGCGCTGAGAGATCTGGCCGACGACTTCAACGTGCGGGACCCACGGATGCTGTACCGACTTGCGAGGCAGCGAGACCTCGACGTGACGCAGGCCATGGCCTTTGAGGCGCTGAACACGGGCGCTGGGAAGTCGGCTGCGGAGGGGCCGAACGACCGGCTGCAGGCGGACCTCATCGACTTCAGCCAGAATACGCGGGGGAAGACGAAGTACGGCCTGGCGGTCATGAACGTCTTCACCCGTCTACAGAACAAGAACGCCGAGACGGTCGGCCAGGCCACCAAGCGTGCCACGCAGGAGCTGGTGGGGGACGACAAGAACTTCGTGGTCACGACCGACCTGGGCAACGAGTTCTCCACGCTGGACCGGGACCTGCCGGCGGCGTGCACCGCACGAAGCGCCCTGAGGATTGCAACGCCACGGCCGTGGTGGACCGGGGCATCCAGACGCTGAAGAAGGACCTGGCTACAAGGGTGGCCCGCAGAGGCGGCCGGTGGAGCGACCACTTCAAGCCGGCCGTCGGCCTACAACGTGCGCTCCACGAGACGGTATACGACGCGCCCGAGGACGTGGAGAAGCAGCCGGCCACCGAGTTCCGGCTGCTGCAGGACAACGCCGACAAATTTCAGCACAACAAGGACCTCACGGACCGGCGCATCAAGGCAGTCGAGGATGTGGGGCTGTCCGAGCACCAACGAATGCGGCGTGGAGCTTCAACCCACAGTACGGCAACGTGCAGCAGCTGCGGGCCGTGGACTCCATGACCGTCCGGAGCACCGAAGGCCGGGAGACCCTGCTGAAGCTGGCGTTGCCCTGCCGGCGCCCCAGGGCAGCGGCAACGCGGCGGGCCGACTGACGAGGCGGGGCAGACCGGCTGCGGTGAGGCAGCTGGACGACTTCCTGGGGCCCAGGCGGCCCAGAAGCGATTCGGGCCGCTGACTTTCTTGAGCAGACCTGACGGAAGCAACATGCCTTAGCTTGTGGAGAGAACTTTTAGCCCAACACGATTTTGCGAATCTCGACCTTAGAGCGATCCCTGGACCCCGCCCAAAACGGCCATTCAATTTGTGGATGCAAGCCTGACCCATGGAACATGTGCTCCCACCTGCTAGCGCGTTTTTTTTTACACTCACAAAAGTTTCAGCACGTCCAGCTGCGCAATGATAGTCTCGCAACTCATGAGAGAGTATTTCTTCTCCTCCTGACGTCTGGCCCATGTCTTGTTTGTAAAGGACTGCCAGCCTTCAGACTCACTGCAAATCTGCAGCAACACATTTTGCATGTCCTCAAAGTTGTCCTTCTTTGCCTTGTCCTGCAACTTCAGGCCGCCTGCATCCTTTTTCTTTCCATAACGACATTGCGCAGCAATGAACTCGAGCTTACCAGTTGCCTCTCACAGGGATCAAAAGGTCGTGGTGAGCCGTTGCAAAATTCCGGTTGGACTTGATGGCCTTCCCAACGTCACTCATGACAGTTGCTTCATTGCCTTGGCCGCTTGGATATTCCACACCATCACTCCAGCAAACTTCGAACGGCTCCAAAACAGCTCGCAAATGTGGATCCTCCGTAGGGTAGATCTCCGAAAACGGGACCCAGGTGACTTCAGGACTGAGATTTCTTGCTACGCAGTGAAGGTGGAAGCGAACAGCCAGGGAATTGGCCACCAGGCCTTCCCACAGCGGCCCCCTCTCTGTAGCGCCCCTTTCCTGCCCTTTCAACAGTTCCAGCAAGTCTGGCAGGAGCCCTTCCAACGAAATGTTCCGCTGTTTCAAGTCGTTTTGGAGGGCGTCTTTGATATTGGTATCCTTACACCACCACAGCCGTGGAACCAGTACGGACTTGTTGTTTGGAAATGCTGCTCCGGCCCTGAAGATGTCTGACCACCTTAGTGAGGTTCCGGGCACAAACTGGTTGCCTTCTGCAGGCCATCGAACCGCCGAGCAAAGAACCAACGACAAAGCCACTTTGGGCTCAGCGAAATAAGGCGCTGCATCCGCGTACGAGCTTTCGAACTCATTCGACATGGCGTTGAGTGCAACCTGAGCAGTTGATGCCAACTCACCCCTGGTCTGGAAAGCCGCCTCCAAAAGTCGGGGTACCCCGGCAGAGAAGAGGAAAATTTTGTTGAATTCCTCCTCCTGGTACTGCGTACCCCTCCAGCCTTTCATGGCTCGTCTGGCAGCTTGCAGTGACAATGGCTCTAGAGCTGGAGCTTTCTGGACCTTCAGCATGGTGTACTCGTCGGATGGCCTATCTTGCAGGATATTGACTGTGCCTGCGGAAAACATGCCAAGCCCCTGCGGGAATTGGCTCAATATTTGGGTGAAGACCGATTTCTGTCCACGATGTTCATCGACCTTTCTGTTCACAAGCAGCTCTGCCTGATCGAGGAACAGTAAGCAAGGGCAGGCTGGTGTTGCATTGAAGGCTGCAGCCGTCACCAGAAGCCACTGCTCGAAAACAGCTTCCTTGATTCTGCAACGTAAGCGAACCCAAGCCTCAAAGCTGTTGACAGCTGGCGATGATCGGCTGGATTCCAATATGTTGACCAAATCGCTGAACCTCGTCGTCTGGAAACCAATGGGTGGCCCTTGGCTCACCTCCACAGAGTAGCCATCGAAGATCTGGCAAAGGTGCCACAAGATGATGGCAGAAACCAGCAAGTCAGGATCTTTGCGCAGCAGCGTTGGCGGAATCGTCAACGCATCAAATACCAAGAGCCGCCCGCACCGTCGACTTTCGGAAAAGTTTGAGACCTTCGCCAAATGACGAATGAGCGATGTCTTGCCGGTGCCCCGCGGGCTGTACAAGGCCAAGACCGTCGGCTTGTTGGTCTGTTTCCTTTGGATCTCCTCCATTTGCTCCACAACACTCTCAACAACCGCCTCTCTTTCCTCAAAAGGCCTCTCATTCTTGTTGTTGATTCGGCGGTTCAAAAAGCGGTCTTCCAAGTCCGAGAGATCTGCGGCGTTAAAACGAGGGAGCTCAACCTGCGCGGAAGGTGCCCAAATTTGAGGTGGCTATGCATGAGGGAATGCTGGGAAGGACAAACAATCGCAACAAACCAAACACGCATCGGCAATTGGTGAGAAAATCGATGACTAGCAGGTTCCTTCCCACTGATTCATGTATTGCAAAACGCTAACCATTCACAACACTCCACAAAGAAGCATGGGTACTTAGTGCGAAAGCCGAGCACTAGGAAAGCGAGGAACACACGGGTACCAAAACCGAAACAAAACCAAATTTTCCAGCAGGAACACTGCCCATGAAAGCAAAGCGGGAGATGCGCGGTTCAGCTCAACAATCCTTTTGTGGGGCTCCACGCTGAGCAAAACCACTGAGTTCCCAGGAACCCCGTTCAGGTTCTGTGGATGTGATCAGGGCAGCCCCACTGAAAGCATTTCCACGGGGGAAATCAAAACCACACAAAACGTCAAACGGCACGTCTCAACGTCACCCGGCAGCAGAAATACATTGTGCACACTTTAGCCATCTCCTCCATGCTCGTGCTGTCGGAACAAAATTTAACCTTCGGATTGCATTGTGTCTGCAGCAGCAACGACCATGGCAGAAGGGTAGGTCTTGCTCTTCAAAAGGCAGGCGACTGGAACAGCAGGCTCTTCAATATTTGCGGGTTCCCCCTCGACTGTTTGATAGTTTTGCGCCAAACACTCACACCAAATCAGGCAGATATGAACAGGTACGGAGAAAAATGAACAACAGAACGGGATGGAATGGCAGCAAAACGGGCAAAACAACGAGCAAGAACACCGCCAGGGAGATCAAAGAGAACATTCATAGAATGCACTTGTGCCTGCAGCAGCAAGGACCCCAATGGGTGCAAAGACATCAGAGTTTGCCCTCCCTCTCCCCGGCAGACGGGCAGGTCTTGCTCTTTCAAAAGCAGGCTGGGGGCAAGCGCAAAATCACTCACAACGATCAACGGCACGTCTCAATCAATGTCGACCGGCAGGAATGGCCGACCTCCAACAAGGAAAGGCAACCATCCGTTCATGGGGGCTCCATACCGAGCCTGCCAACGACACGAACCGCCGCAATCTGCACAAATGTAACCTTGGGATTTCCTGGTTCTGTGGATGTTGATCAGGGCAGCCCCACCAAAAGCATTTGCGGGCCGCGGGGGGAATTTAAAAACCACACGCAACGACCAACGTCTCAGAACGAAGTCAAGAGCAAACGATTTTCCAGCCGCGCCTCGGGCTCTTGCAACAGCCGGATCTTCTCAGCCAGAAGCCTTGCAGGGCCGCCAGGGATGTTGTACGGAGCTGCCATCAGCTCTTCCAGCGTGAGCTTCAGCAGGGATTTGCCGGTGACGCCCTGCTGCTGCAGTGTCGTCACCGTGCGCTGGATGAGCTCATCTCTCACCTTGCCCTCGTTCAGCACCGCTTCGGCCCAGCTCAGAACCTCCTCTTCGCCAAAAGCCTCCACCTCCTCGCGGCTCTTGGCGAGCCAGTCCTGCCAGCACTCACCAACAACCAAGCCTGGCGCATGCGAGCCCCCGGCCTCCGCACCACTGTCCTGGCACGATTGCAACCGGCCAAATTTACAACTGCTGATTGGAGCGTCCTGCTGCGGGCTGGCGCACGAAGCAACTCCGCCACGCCCAGGGTGCCAGCTTGTCACCTCAAGAGCTGAAATTTAGGCAAAAACATCACATCAACGCCGAGATCTGGACCTGTGCCCTGTGGGAATCCTGGCGGACCAATTGCACCAACTCGACTCACACACCCCAGCTGTGCGCACGAACCGACGGCCTCTTCCAAGCCCTTTTTGGTTGCTTTGGCCTGCGTCGCACGAAAACCGCTTGCGAATCTCAGACAAAGCACGCAGTCCTGCCTCCTCCACAAACTCGCGCAGTTTTTGTTGCAACTCGTCTTTCTTCCCTGAAAGGGTCCACTTCCTGGATATATCTTCTGCGCTTTTCCTGAGCTCAACACTTTCACCGCTCTTGCAACCCCGACCCACGTGCTGCTCCAGCGGCGCAAGACGGCTTTGGTCTCTTTCACCGTGCCGTTGTCCTCCAGCACCCTGTCGGCTTCTGCAACCACCTGAGCGAGGCCAAGCTGGGACGTCGCTTTCTCTGAAGGTCCGCCGCCTCCTCGAGATCGCGCCGGTCCTGACAACCAACAAGCCCAACGTTCAAGCCCGATGCACGTGTCCCCCAGGCCTGGCCACTGTTGTCCTGGCGGCAACCGGCAAAAGATGCGAACAGGCGTCGGGTCGGAGGAGTCCTCTTGCGCAGCCCCGGCGCGCCGAGCGACTCCGGCATGCAACGGGTGCCGTTTTGCCTGAAAGAGCCAAAGTGCAATCTGCTTGCGCCTGCGGGCAACTCTGAGAACTGGGCCAACATGCTGTCCTGGCACTCAGCACGAAACAAGAACATCCCAAGGAGGGACTTCATGCTCCTTCAGCCCAGGAACTCCTCGAGCAAAGTCCTGGGCGGCGACAAGGGACTCCTGAAACCCGAAAACCTTCGGGAAAAATATGTCCCAAGACCCAGGCCGTGCTCGGCTGCACGAGCAGCGCCAATGCGATCCCGAGAAGGCAGAGGCACATACCTGGCCGCTGCCCACCGCGGGCACGGTAGCGTCACAAGCTTGCCAGCCTCGGCTTTTGGTCCTGGTCCGCATCATCGCCATGGCTATTCGAAAAGCGCTTGAGCGGCCTGCGATTCCTCAAGCACTGGCACTAGACCTATCGGGCAACCATTGCGAGCTGTTGTTGTGTCAGTGTTGATGAGTATCCTCGAGCCAAGTTTCCAGAGCAAACACAAGATTGACTGGCTTCTTTGGCAACACCAACGCACGGGTTTGGATGCTCCTCCTCCTTTTCACTCGCGGCCTGAAGGTCGGTCGGGCCAAGCCTTGCAAGGCTTCGCAGCGTCCATCCGTCAGACACATCCTGCCGCTGCATCAAAGTCCAAGCGAGATACCAAACTGGCCTGCCTGCAAAACAAGCAACCGAAATCGGCACCGCGGAAGTCACAAGCTGTCGTGCCCTGGAGGGCGGGGGTTTCAGGGGTCTCTGAAAGTTTTGAGGTTTCTGGGGCGCCTGGCGTTGCTGGGGTCCCTGAGGTTCCTGGGGTCCCTGGATGAGACGCTGTCAGAGGCAGGCATGGCTGCACGCGGAGCGCCAAGCTGCAGGCTCCGCCAGTCCTCCACGGACTCCTCCTGCAGGAGGCGTCCCAACGCCTCCATGCGCTCGGCGTCAGTGCGGCTCTTGGCCTGCGCCATCACTGCGTCGGCCACCTGCAGGGCCTTTGTGTCACCGGCCAAGACGGCGGCCTGCAAGTCTTCCCAGTCAGACTTGGCCGGCTCGCCGTCACCCTCACGCTTGCCGCGGGCAAGGTCGCCGAGATAGCCCGCAACTGCATTGAAGGACATAGCAACAAGATCCACAAGCAACTTTCAGACTTCAGCCAAAATCAGCTTCGCAAGCCCTCACATCCAAAGTCTGATCAACTCGTCTGCCAAATTCTGACCAACTCCTCTGAAAGTCACATGTGCACATGCTGCTGCTGGAATCTGCTGGGCACCAGGCGTCTTCTACTGGCCCGGCCTGGGCCGACGAGCGTCCTGGGGTCCCTGGGTTGTTGGGGTCTGTGGGGTCCCTGAAATCCCTGGGGTCCCTGGGGTCCCTGGGGTCCCTGGTCCCTGGGGTCCTGGGGTCCCTGGATTTTCTCGGATTTGCGGTGGGCAGTATCTGAAGCACCCAAGGTCCCTGGAGACCCTGGGGTTTGTGGGGTCCCTGGGGGTAGCGTGCTTGGGGTCCCTGGGGTCCCCAGGGTCCCTGGTCCCTCTGAAAACCCTGGGTACCTTTGGGCACCAGGGACCCTAGGGACCCTAGGGACCCTAGGGACCCCGGGGACTCCGCAGGTCTTGGAAGGGGGGAGCCTCTGGGAAGTGGCGTGCCTTGAACCTCCATTGAACAAAGTCGTTCTGCTACGCAAACCAAAGCAACGTAGACTATCAGTCTAAAAATCTGCAAATCTAGAAATCTAATAATGTACAGATCTATAAATTGATAAATCTACAAATCTAAAAATCTATGAATGTATAGATCTACAAATCTAGAAATATAACAATATAAAGATCTATAAATTGATAAATCTAGATCTACAAATCTAGAAATATAATAAAAGATCGATCTATAAATTGATAAATCTACAAATCTAAACATCTATGAATGTATAGATCTACAAATCTAGAAATATAATAATATAAAGATCTATAAATTGATAAATCTATGAATGTACACAAATAAATAGATCTGTATCTACTGAAACCGATACATGATCAAAAACCACTTCACAAGTCGCTTCCAGCAAAAAACCTGCAATTGACCGCAGGAATGTTCGTTGCACCCCACCTTGTCACCCCAGGTACCACAGGGTGTCCCCGGGTCCCTAAGGTCCCTAGGGTCCCTAGGGTCCCTGGGGTCCCCTGGGGTCCGCAGGGTTTCCAATGACGCTTCAGATTGACGGATGCTTGCGTCAAGAACGCTAGGGAACCTTCAGGGACCCCAGGGACCCTAGGGACCCTAGAGACCCACAAACACAGGAAGATCCACGTGGCCTCACCAGGTCAACTTGGCAAATTGGACCAGACCATGAAAACGCCGCGCAACCTGCACAGGAGTCCTGTAGAACGAATTGTGGATCCACCTTGCAAGCGGCCAAACAAAATGTGAAAAAAAAGCAACTCCAAAGGGCCGCACCGCGAGAAGATCTGCACGTCGCAGTGGATCCTGGCACCTGGCATGTGACGTGATTGCTCGGCGGGTCAAACATAAAGGGAGCCTGACAGACGGTGAGTTGAGCAAGAGCCTCACGGATCACCTTAAAAGACGGCAACGGAAACAGCAAAAGGTCCGGGCAATGTAGATCCCGCGGTTAAACAAGCCTTGGCACGAGAAGCGGGCTTGTTGGGCCCAAACCTCCAAGATCAGTTGGGCTTGGCAGCGACCGCGCAAACAGCCAGGCCCAGGCGGCAGATCTCGAGGTTACAAAGCCTGTTGCGGGACGCCGTTCTCCAACTCCACATGCTGTACGTGGGGTCGAAACCACGTCTTGCACCCGCGAGCGGTTCCCCCCCCACCGCCCCGGACCCAAAAGTGTCCCCAAAAGGCTGCGGCAAGTGCTCACACCCGACAACGTAAAACCGTGAGAAACAACAGCAAGAACCTGTCATTTTTTTGTGCGCAAAACCCGTCAACCGGAAAAAATGCCCAAAAACACCCCTTTTCCGGAAATGGCTCTCGAGCCGCTTGATCTGGGGCCGACACTTTGGTCGGACCGTTTGTTTTGTCCGCCCTATAAGAAACATCGCCAGAACATGACAGTCGGGGAGGTGCAAACCTCCCCAAGGGAGCCAAGTCGGCGCCCTTGAGGTGCCCATAGTCTGGCAATCCGAGTGGACCCACATGCTGTGGGAGCCCAGCAGCATTGGCGAGGACCAAGGACCCAGGCAGAATGTGCCTTGCCATGGAGAAAGGCTCCGAGGCCTGGGGGGCCTGGGATGACTTCGAAAAGAAGTGCGTGAACAAGCTGTCTTTGCGGACTGCGGCGATGCAAAAGACAGGTGGCAGAGCTGCCTCAAAGAGTCCTGGCAGGGCTCCTGAAGTCAAGCTGGACGCACGGAACGTCCGTATCCAAAGGCCCAAGGCCCTTGCCGGCTGCAAGTGCCAGGCCCGCGTTGAGAAAGTCTGAGTAGTAAGGAATGTCTGCTTATACTACCCTAATTCAAGGGGGTTTTTTGGTCGCAAAACGCTCCAAAACTGCATAATTTTCAACCCGCTGAACTTGTCACCAGTGATGTCACCGCTTCGTCACCGCTCCGTTTTTGGAGCAAAAAGCGCCGAAAACGGCGAACTCCGAAAAGTGCGTTTTTTGTGTCCTGCGTCTTTTGTGCTGCCTGGGCCTCCAAGTTCGCTCGTTTTCCGCGGAAAACCGGCTCCAGGTGTTCGCAGTGCTCCGAAATCCGTTTTCTGCCCCGAAAAACCTGCGAATTCCAGCCCGCTGAGCTTGTCACCGCCGAAGTCATCGGTCTCTAACGCGTCAGCCTGCCGAGGCACGCCTCAGAGTCAGCCAGTGTCTGACGCGGCAGCCCGCCGAGGTGCTCCCACATAACATGTCAGCCCGCCGAGGTTCTCCCACGTGACGCGGCTTGTCACCGCCGAAGTCACCGGTCTCTAACACGTCAGCCCGCCAGAGAGGCACCGGGGAGGAATCGAACCTCCAAAACGTCGCTCCGGAGACCAACGCTGTCACCATGGGCTCTCGTCCCAAAAACGTGGCCCAAGAACGGTCTCACCGCGAGGGTTTGGAAAAAACCTGGTTGATCCTGCCAGTAGTCATATGCTTGTCTCAAAGCCGTTCCTAAAAAGGTCTCGGGCTCGATTCCTCCCGGGTCCGCCCCTGATCACCCTAAGAGTCAATAATGGAACCGGGTGATTCATCAATGGTTCATGAATGGGCAAGGTTGGTTCATGAATGGGCAAGGTTGGCTCAGGTCTCGTCATGTGGCCGAGGTGTCCCAAGCGTTTTTGACCGACTTTATCGGTCAATTCATCACATCATGCCCTGTCTCCGATTTTATAGGACACTGCGCCACTTCGCGTACTGGTAGGGGCTGTTGCAAGGTGATATATAATTATGCCACCCTGCCCCCCGAATGTCCCATAGCGACTCAAGTGAGGGAGCGTTGCGAAAGTACAACACCCCATCGTTACGAATTCGTGTAACGACTACTCCTGAGAAAACATGTTTGAAGGACCTGTCACGGGCAACATCCCGGAGGTCCCGGACAACGGAGAGGTGACTGACGGCACGCACGTCACAGCAGGACAGCTGGCCCTCGCTCTGACTCCCTACGCTCAAGTGACTGACCTGGCGGTGAACACGGCAGCCTCCGGCAACAACGCCGCTGCCATCCAGTCCCTGGACGACCGAGTCACCGCCGAGCTGGCCTCAAAGCTGGATAGCAGCGCGCTGGCGCCGGCAATTGCGCCCCTAGCAACGGCGGCGGCCCTGGCCACCACGGACGGGCAGGTGGCCGCGCACGGAAGCAGCATCGCAGCGCTGCAGAGCTCGCTGACCACGGGTCTCTCCAACCAGGCAGACCAGTCGGCCTTCGACGTGCTGGAGGGCGTGGTGGCCACCAAGAGCACCCCGGACGGCGTGGACCTGAAGCTGTCCAACTACAGCACCACGGCGGCCATGAACGGCTCCATCGCCTCGGCCAACAACGCCACGCTGGCCTCGGTGGCCGCCAACTACGGCCTCAAGACGGTGGTGGACCAGCACTCCCTGGACATAGCGGCGAGGATCACGCCTCTGGAGGTGGACACCAAGGTGGCCAACGCTCTCCTGGGGGCCGTCACCGCCGCGGCGCTGGCCTCCGAGCTCGCGAGGCCGAGGACGCGGGCTGCAGGCCCAAGGCAGACGCCTGCGACTGACTGCTTACGCCCTGGCAGTCGGCGTGGGGCTCTTCCTCGGAGGTGGACTCTAAGATAGCGACGGCCCTCTTGGACGCCGTCACCACGGCAGCCCTGGACGCCGCCCTCCTCGGCAAGGCGGACGCAAGCGCGCTGGCCTCCCTGCTCTCCACGGTGGACGGGTTGGACACGCCGCTGGAGGTAGACTCCAAGATAGCAAATGCCCTGCTGGGTCTCGCCACCGAGGCCTTCGTCGCAGCGCAGCTTGCTAGCCGGGACGCCAGCATCGCGGCGCTCCAGGGGGCCAAGGCCGACGCGACGCTGCTGGCCTCATACGCCACGAACGCCGCGCTCTCGGCCAGCGAGACCACGCTCCAGAGCGCCCTCGACGCACTCCTCGCGGAGCTCGCAGCCCTGCAGCTTTCCGGCAGCGGCGGAGTTGTTAACGCGCCGGCCTGGGCGGGCTTCACGACTTGGGAGCTCGTTCGCGGAAGTAACGTCGTTCGCAACCTGCATCTGGGAGCTCCTCTCTCTGCTGCGCTGGCCAACGGCGACGACACGCTGAGCATCACGGCAGACTGCTACTCCACGGCGGGCACTGACGCTGCCATAACAGCAGCCCTGCTGGCCTACTACACCTCCTCACAAGTGGACACTCTGTTGGGAGACTACCGAACCGGAACGGCGCAGGACGCGGAGACGACCAGCGCCATCACAGCCGCGCTGCTGGCCTACTACACCGCGGCGCAAGTGGACGCGCTGTTGGGAGACTACCGCACGGCAAGCGCGCAGGACACGCAGACGCAGGCCGCCATCGCGGGCGCGCTGCTGGCCTACCGGACGGGCCCGGACCAGGACGTCTTCACAATCAACCAAATCACCTCGGCGCTGGTGGCGTACCGCTCAGCCGCAGACCAGGACACGGCGACGGCCTCGAGCATCGCCGCCGCGCTGCTCAGCTACTACACCATCGCGCAAGTGGACGGTTTGTTGACCAACAAGCTCGGAGTCGCGGAGGCGGCCTCGGCGCTGCAAATAGCAGTGCGCTTTCCGGACGACGGAGGGGCCGACGAGGTGGTGGCCGCCATAGGAGAGCAGATCCTGGGCCCCACGGACGTCTCGCTGTCAAACTGGACGGTTCGCCCCAGCAGCGGCTGCAGCGTGGCCACGCACACCGCGGGCGCAGTGAGCGTGGATGGCTACACCCTGAACTTGGCGGCGAACCCGTGGAACATCGTGCGCACCTACAACTTGACCCCGGGCCGAGAGCTCCTCTTCGCCTGCCGCTACCGGCTCGGCACGGCCTCCAACTTCGTGGTGTACATGTCAGAGGCCGACAACGTCTACGACCCATTGTACGGCAGCTTCGTGGGCGACCAGGGTGCCTGGAGCACGGCCAAGATGTACTTCACAGTGCCTCCGAACGGAGCTTTGGGGCGCACTTCCAGGCGCCGGGCCTGCCCAACCAGACGGCAGGAACGGTGGACGTCTACGGCCTCCAGATCCTGGACGCAACCCTGGAGACCGGCAACACGGCGGAGGTGGAGGAGGACACGGCGGCTTCGGCGCTGCTGCTGAAGCACGAGTTCCTCGACGGAGGGGCCGACGACGTCACGCTGGCCACCCTGGGCGAGGTGCTGCTGGAGCCCACGCTCACCACGCTAGGACATTTCCTGTGCGCTCCAACAGCCAGAGCTCCGTGGCCTCGGCCAGCTTCACGGTGGGAGGCTTCCAGCTGGAGGGCTATGCCATGACCCTGAGCGCCTTCGCCTGGAACATTGTGCGCACCTACACGCTGACGCCGGGGAGACGCTACTCCTTCGGCTGCCGGTACAGGCTGGGCACGGCCTCCAACTTGGTGATGTACGTCAGCGCGGCCGACAACGACTACGTGGGCGTCACCGGCACCTTCCTCGGCACGCCCTCGCAGGGCGTTTGGAGCACGGCGCGCCTGGACTTCTCGGTGCCGCCGGGCGGAATTGCGAAGCTGCACTTCGGAGCCTTCGGAGGCTCGATCCCCGGGCTGGTGCAGCAGTCGGCGGGCACGCTGGACCTGTACAGCATGCAGATCAGGGCCTCGGCCTTCGAGGGAGAGTCGGTCTCCGTGACGGACCTGCTGGCGGACTCGCTGGCCCTCACGGGCTCGGCCACGCTGGACGGGCTCACCGCGCAGGGCAACGTGGGCTGTGAACTGCACGGACGTGTTCACGACGGGCGTGGACGCCTCGGGCGCCGTTTCCTGCGCAGCGCTCACGGCCACAGGCGCCGTCGCCGGAGCCACGCTGTCGCCCACAGGGGCCGTGTCAGGTAGCTCGCTGAGCATCACGGGGGCGGCCAGCGTGGGCCTGCTGAGCTCAGCCACCGGAATCACGGGCAGCACGTTGACCACCAACAACACGGCCAACGCAGGGAACTTCACCACGGTGGGCGACGTGTCCACGGGCACGCTGACGGCATCAGGCGCAGCAACCGCGGCGAGCTTCGCAGCCACTGGTGCGCTCACGGGCGCCACGCTGACCATCACCGGGGCGGCCTCCGCGGGCCCGCTGGACTGCGAGAGCCTGGGACTGCACCTTCACGGCCACGAGCGGAGGAGTGTCGACGGGCAGCGTGGTGTGCGGCGACGTGACGAGCTCGGGCACGGTCTCCGCGCCGCAGCTCTTCGCCTCCAACACGCTCACCGTGACCAACACCTCCGACTTCTCGGACGATCTCTTCTTGACGAAGAACTGGGCGGGCTGGAGCAAGCTGCAGATCTCCAACAACAGCGCGGCCCCCGACAGCGGCCCGGAGCTGCGGCTGCTGGGCAACCAGAGCGCCAGGGTCTTCCTGGAGCGGGACGGCGGGGCGCACCAGTGCGAGCTCATCTTGATCAACGACGAGGCGCTGGTGCAGACCAAGAGCCTCTCCACGCAGCTGTCCCTGACCACGAACCAGAGGAACCCCGGCTGCCTCGTGATCGCGGGCAACACGGGCAACGTGGTCTGCAACACGAGCTTCACAAATTTGTCGGACAGCAGGGTGAAGACGGAGATGGCCGAGGCCGACGTGGCAGAGCTCCAGCAGCTGTTCGACTCCGTGGAGGCCAAGCAGTACAAGCGCCCGGACATGAACGAGGACCTGACGCCTCAAACGACTTCGCAGGAACGAAGTGGAAGAACGAGGTGGAGCGACGGCACGGAGATGGTCACCCTCGACTACTCTCACCTCACCAGCGTGCTCTGGGGGGTGTGCAAGGGCTTCCAGGCCCGGCTGGACGAGGTGGAAGCCTGGCAGGCCCAGCGGGGGCCGAAGAAAGTAGTATGGAACATCTGCTTATACTACCCTATTAATTTTCGGATTTGGGTCCCCAAACCCTGCAAAACAGCCAAATTCTCCAACCAGCTGAACGTTTTTCCGATGTCACCGGTCTTTGTCACCACTCCGTTTCTGGTGCAAAAAGCGCTGAAAACGGCGAACTCCGAAAAGTGCGTTTTTTCGTGTCAGACGTCGAAAGTGGTGCCCGAGCCTCCAAGTTCGCTTGTTTTCCGCCGAAAACCGGCTCCAGGCGTTCGCCGTGCTCCGAATTCCGTTTTCTGCCCCGAAAAGCCTGCGAATTCCAGCCCGCTGAACTCGTCGCCGATTGTCACCGCTTTGTCACCACTCGCTTTTTGGGTGCAAAAGTGCGCAAAACCGGGCCCAGTTCCCGAGCTCCTTCTCCGCAGGGTTTTTCGCGGCCCGACAGCCCGCCGAGGTCCAGGCTCGGAGTCCGACAGCCCGCCGAGGTGGTCCGTCAGCCCGCCGAGCTTGTCACCACTGATGTCACCGCTCCATCCGGCTCCGTTTTTGGTGCAAAAAAGCGCTCAAAACGGTCGAGTCCGAAGAGTCCGTTTTTCGTGTCGGACTGTAAGTGGGATGCCCGAGCCTCCAAAATTCGCAGGTTTTCGGTGGAAAGCGGGCTCCAGACGACCACTTTGCTCAGTTTTCCGCTTTCGGGCCGGAAAAGCGGCGAATTCCAGCCCGCCGAGCATGTCACCGCTTGTCACCGCTTCGTCACCGCTCTCTTTGGGGCCGAAAAGTGCGCAATGGAAAAGCGAGTTTGCAACCTCGAAACTCCAAGGGTTTGCAAAACCTGGTTGATCCTGCCAGTAGTCATATGCTTGTCTCAAAGCCGTTCCTAAAAAGGTCTCGGGCTCGGTTCCTCCCGGGTCCGCCCCTGATCACCCTAAGAGCAATGGAACCGGGTGATTCATCAATGGTTCATGAATGGGCAAGGTTGGTTCATGAATGGGCAAGGTTGGCTCAGGTCTCGTCATGTGGCCGAGGTGTCCCAAGCGTTTTTTGACCGACATTTTCGGTCAATTCATCGCATCATGCCCAGTGACTTATAGGACACTGCGCCACTTCGCGCACTGGTAGCACGGGGTGATACGTAATTATACCACCCTGCCCCCCCGAATGTCCCATAGCGACTCAAGTGAGGGAGCGTTGCGAAAGTGCAACAACCCATCGTTACGAATTCGTGTAACGACTGCTCCTAAGAAAACATGTTTGAAGGACCTGTCACGGGCAACATCCCGGAGGTCCTGGACAACGGAGAGGTGACTGACGGCACGCACGTCACAGCAGGACAGCTGGCCCTCGCTCTGACTCCCTACGCTCAAGTGACTGACCTGACGGTGAACACGGCAGCCTCCGGCAACAACGCCGCCGCCATCCAGTCCCTGGACGACCGAGTCACCGCCGAGCTGGCCTCAAAGCTGGACAGCAGCGCGCTGGCGCCGACAATTGCGCCTCTTGCCACGGCGGCGGCCCTGGCCGCCACGGACGGGCAGGTGGCCGCGCACGGAAGCAGCATCGCCGCGCTGCAGAGCTCGCTGACCACGGGCCTCTCCAACAAGGCAGACCAGTCGGCCTTCGACGTGCTGGAGGGCGTGGTTGCCACCAAGAGCACCCCGGACGGCGTGGACCTGAAGCTGTCCAACTACAGCACCACGGCGGCCATGAACGGCTCCATTGCCTCGGCCAACAACGCCACGCTGGCCACGGTGGCCGCCAACTACGGTCTCAAGACGGTGGTGGACCAACACTCCCTGGACTTAGCGGCGAGGATCACGCCGCTGGAGGTAGACACCAAGGTGGCCAACGCTCTCCTGGGGGCCGTCACCGCCGCGGCGCTGGCCTCCGAGCTCGCGAGCCGAGACGCCTCCATCTCGGGGCTGCAGGCATCCAAGGCAGACGCCAGCGCCCTGACTGCTTACGCCCTGCAGTCGGCCGTGGACACTTCCTCGGTGGTGGACTCTAAGATAGCGACAGCCCTCTTGGACGCTGTCACCACGGCAGCCCTGGACGCCGCCCTCCTCGGCAAGGCGGACGCAAGCGCGCTGGCCTCCCTCTCCACGGTGGACGGGTTGGACACGCCGCTGGAGGTAGACACCAAGATAGCAAATGCCCTGCTGGGTCTCGCCACCGTGGCCTTCGTCGCAGCGCAGCTTGCTAGCCGGGACGCCAGCATCACGGCGCTCCAGGGGGCCAAGGCCGACGCGACGCTGCTGGCCTCATACGCCACGAACGCCGCGCTCTCGGCCAGCGAGACCACGCTCCAGAGCGACCTCGACGCAATCCTCGCGGAGCTCGCCGCCCTGCAGCTTTCCGGCAGCGGCGGAGTTGTTAACGCGCCGGCCTGGGCGGGCTTCACGACTTGGGAGCTCGTTCGCGGAAGTAACGTCGTTCGCAACCTGCATCTGGGGGCTCCTCTCTCTGCTGCGCTGGCCAACGGCGACGACACGCTGAGCATCACGGCGGACTGCTACTCCACGGCGGGCACTGACGCCGCTATAACAGCGGCCTTGCTGGCCTACTACACCTCGGCGCAGGTAGACGCGCTGTTGGGAGACTACCGCACAGGGGCAGCGCAGGACGCGGAGACGACCAGCGCCATCACAGGCGCACTGCTGGCCTACTACACCTCGGCGCAGGTAGACGCGCTGTTGGGAGACTACCGCACGGCGAGCGCGCAGGACACGCAGACGCAGGCCGCCATCACGGGCGCGCTGCTGGCCTACCGGACGGGCCCGGACCAGGACGTCTTCACAACCAACCAATCACCTCGGCGCTGGTGGCGTACCGCTCAGCCGCAGACCAGGACACGGCAACGACCTCGAGCATCGCCGCCGCG
Source organism: Effrenium voratum (assembly GCA_963377175.1). Lineage (NCBI taxonomy): Eukaryota > Dinophyceae > Suessiales > Symbiodiniaceae > Effrenium > Effrenium voratum. Next base: position 16,319 of record CAUJNA010001632.1, on the reverse strand, counting down.
CTGCTCAGCTACTACACCATCGCACAAGTAGACGGCCTCCTTGCCGGCAAGCTCGGAGTCACGGAGGCAGCCTCGGCGCTGCAAATAGCCGTGCGCTTTCCGGACGACGGAGGGGCCGACGAGGTGGTGGCCGCCATAGGAGAGCAGATCCTGGGCCCCACGGACGTCTCGCTGTCAAACGGGACGGTTCGCCCCAGCAGCGGCTGCAGTGTGGTCCTGGCCACGCACACCGCGGGCGCAGTGAGCGTGGACGGCTACACCCTGACCCTGGCGGTGAACCCGTGGAACATCGTGCGCACCTACAACTTGACCCCGGGCCGAGAGCTCCTCTTCGCCTGCCGCTACCGGCTCGGCACGGCCTCCACCTTCGTGGTGTACATGTCCGAGGCAGACAACGTCTACGACCCCCTGTACGGCAGCTTCGTGGGCGACCAGGGCGCCTGGAGCACGGCCAAGATGTACTTCACCGTGCCTCCGAACGGGGTGGCGAAGCTGCACTTCGGGGCGCACTTCCAGGCGCCGGGCCTGCCCAACCAGACGGCTGGAACGGTGGACGTCTACGGCCTCCAGATCCTGGACGCAACCCTGGAGACCGGCAACACGGTGGAGGCGGAGGAGGACACGGCGGCTTCGGCGCTGCTGCTGAAGCACGAGTTCCTCGACGGAGGGGTGCTGCTGGAGCCCACGCTCACCACGCTAGGCAATTTTCTGGTGCGCTCCAACAGCAGAGCTCCGTGGCCTCGGCCAGCTTCACGGTGGGAGGCTTCCAGCTGGAGGGCTACGCCATGACCCTGAGCGCCTTCGCCTGGAACATCGTGCGCACCTACGCGCTGACGCCGGGGAGACGCTGCTCCTTCGGCTGCCGGTACCGGCTGGGCACGGCCTCCAACTTGGTGATGTACGTCAGCGCGGCCGACAACGACTACGTGGGCGTCACCGGCACCTTCCTCGGCACGGCCTCGCAGGGCGTCTGGAGCACGGCGCGCCTGGACTTCTCGGTGCCGCCGGGCGGAATCGCGAAGCTGCACTTCGGAGCCTTCGGCGGCTCCATCCCCGGGCTGGTGCCGCAGTCGGCGGGCACGCTGGACCTGTACAGCATGCAGATCAGGGCCAGCGCCTTCGAGGGAGAGTCTGTCTCGGTAACGGACCTGCTGGCGGACTCGCTGGCCCTCACGGGCTCGGCCCCGCTGGACGGGCTCACCGCGCAGGGCAACGTGGGCTGCGACCAGCTGCTGTGCAACGACGTGAACTGCACCGACGTGTTCACCACGGGCGTGGACGCCTCGGGAGCAGTCTCCTGCGCTGCGCTCACAGCCACAGGCACCGTCGCCGGGGCCACGCTGACGTCCACAGGGGCCGTGTCAGGCAGCTCGCTGAGCATCACCGGCGCGGCCAGCGTGGGCCTGCTGAGCTCCGCCACAGGAATCACGGGCAGCACATTGACCATCAACAACACGGCCAACGCCGGGAACTTCACCACGGTGGGCGACGTGTCCACGGGGACATTGACGGCCTCGGGCGCAGCAACCGCGGCGAGCTTCGCAGCCACCGAGGCGCTCACGGGCGCCACGCTGACCATCACCGGGGCGGCCTCCGCGGGCCCGCTGGACTGCGAGAGCCTGGACTGCACCTTCACGGCCACAAGCGGTGGAGTGTCGACGGGCAGCGTGGTCTGCGGCGATGTGACGAGCTTGGGCACGGTCTCCGCGCCGCAGCTCTTCGCCTCCAACACGCTCATCGTGACCAACACCTCCGACTTCTCGGACGATCTCTTCCTGACGAAGAACTGGGCGGGCTGGAGCAAGCTGCAGATTTCCAACAACAGCGCGGCCTCCGACAGCGGCCCGGAGCTGCGGCTGCTGGGCAACCAGAGCGCCAGGGTCTTCCTGGAGCGGGATGGCGGGACGCACCAGTGCGAGCTCATCATGATCAACGATGAGGCGCTGGTGCAGACGAAGAGCCTCTCGACGCAGCTGTCCTTGACCACGAACCAGAGGAACCCAGGCTGCCTGGTGATCGCGGGCAACACGGGCAACGTGGTCTGCAACACGAGCTTCACGAATTTGTCGGACAGCAGGGTGAAGACGGAGATGGCCGAGGCCGACGTGGCAGAGCTCCAGCAGCTGTTCGACTCCGTGGAGGCCAAGCAGTACAAGCGCCCGGACATGAATGAGGACCTGAGGCTGGGCTTCGCCTCGGACGACTTCGCAGGAACGAAGGAAGAACCTGACGGGCACCGCGAGGTGGAGCGACGGCACGGAGATGATCACCCTCGACTACTCGCACCTCACCAGCGTGCTCTGGGGGGTGTGCAAGGGCTTCCAGGCCCGGCTGGACGAGGTGGAAGCCTGGCAGGCCCCTCAGATGCCTCCCGTCCTCCCACGCGTCGCACCGGCTGCCGCTCCTGCATAGCCCTCGGCTCGGTCTCCAGCGCATGTTGGTCCACAGTCGGGTCTGCTTCCTGTACGGAGTCCCGTACTTGCAGTAGGTAATGTCCACCCAGGGTAGGCGCTCCATGAACGGGCGGGTCTTCAGCAGCCCGGTGGCCGAATTCTCTATGACCCACATGAGCGGGTCGAAATGCTCCATGATCTCGAGGGCTCTGAGCACCAGCGCGTCGCCCTCCTCGACTCGTCGTCGAGGGCGCATCGTCAGAGCTCGGCTGTACTCCTTGCAGACCGGGCTGGCCCAGACCATGTCAAAGTGCCCCGGCGGAAACAGCGCGTAGTCCCAGCTCCGGATGTCGCACAGGATCGTGGGCTCAAATTTCGACACGATGTCCAGGGAAACGACCACCCTGCCGCCTCGAAGGCTCTGCCAATCGACTTTGTGCCGCAAAACAGCTCCAGCAGTCTCGGCATGTTTAACAATTACCACCAGCACAACAAAGCACGCACAGGCAAGGGCGCGGCTCAAGCAGTTTCGCATGCTCGGACCAATCTTTTTTTAATCGGGGACAGAAAAGGATGACGAGCCAGGCTAGCATGTGGACGTTGGGCGAGGTGCGCTCCAATGCTAAGGGTGGCAAATTCTTGTGCTTGGAGCCGCTGTTTTGGCAGAGCGAAGCTTCGCTGGAAATCCCATGGGAGCCCAGGGCCTTCGCCGAGGGGCAGCGCCCCAGCGTGAGCTTCGCAACCGACGAGCGCTCGAGGCTCTTCTGGGAGCGGGCCGAGACCGATCTGGTCGAGCAGCTGGCGGCCGCATCCGAGCGCGTCTTCGACGCAAAGCTCACGCCCGAGGCCGTGCGCCAGCGGCTGCTGCCCTCTGTGAGGCAATCGCGCGGCGGCGATTGGACGCTGAAAGCCAAGCTGCCGGCCCACGCGCGCTTCTGGAACGCTGGCGGCACGTTTGCGGACCGCCCCGCCGAGCTGGCTCACTGTGCCGCGCGCGTTAGGCTGAGAGCGCGCAGCTTGTGGCTGATGAGCGGCATGTGCGGGTTGAGCCTTGAGGTCACAGATCTGCGTGTGGAGCCACCTTCTCGAGAGTGCCCGCTGTAGTTTCTTCCGATGCCGCAGCCTTTTTTTTGCTCAGTAAAAAAATTCAGAATGGCCACCCACATCCTGGAGCGCCGCGAGCAGCTGAGGCCTGTGCTGAAGGCCGCCGTTGATGCCGAGGCGCTGAAGCGGGGAGCCTCTCTGGAAGAGGTGGGCCGCCTGCACGACGAGCTCGCTCGGGGAGCGCCCGTGCTGGAGCGGCTGATTGCTGATGGGCTCGCCAGCAGGTTCCCGGCGGAGGAGGTCGACATCGGGACTGGAAGGAGATGCTGAAGCGGGCGCAAGACCTGCAGCTTAAGCTTCGCAAGCGCTTGAACCAGCGCGCGGCCCGCATGCCCGCCATGGCCGAGGAGCGCGGGCAGGAGAGCTGGGCGCCGATGGAAGCGCTCCGCGAGAAGCGCGGCCCTGAGGCAGCGCCGCATTCGCACGCGCGATGTCGCAGCGCTGGCCCAGATCGAGAGGGAGCTCTTCGAGGAGCAGCTCGTCAGCAAGAAGATTGCCGAGCGGCTGCCGGTCTCGCTGGCGGCCAAGAGCGCAACCCTTGCCGCCTTGGAGCGGCTTGAGAAGGCGCGCAAGGAGCTGGACGAGGCCTCCAGAGAGCTCCTTGTTGCGCTGAACCTGCAGGGCAGCGCCACCGACTCGCTGTGAGCGACGCGGTAGAATCCGGGACAGAAAAAAAGAAGCGCTCGTCCGACCGACTGAATATTTTATTATTTTTCTATAGAAAGCAATTTATTCAGCTCAAACCAATTCGCGCCATGACCTCCGAGCTGACTGACCGCATCTGGCGCCTGGGCCTCAGCGCCGTCCGGGCGGTGCCTCTGGAGGAGCCGCGCGCTCCTAGCGCCGAGGCCGCTGTGACTGAGCTGCGCCCGCGCGGGGCCGCTTGGACCTGCGAGCTGCGGCTGCGCCCTCTTCCTGGGCAGCAGGTCTTCACCATCGACGCCATGCGGCTGCTGGTGGACCGGCTCCAAGACCTGCTGGCAATTCGGCTGCCCTTCCTCGCCAAGGTCAGCTTCCAGATCCTGCTGACGCGCCCGGCTGCGAACGATGAGGACGAGGACAGGGTGGAGCTCACGCTCTACTTCCTAACCATGATGGCGGCCATCAGGACGAAGTTCGAGGTCGCGCTCGAGCGCTCCCGCTTCCCCGAGTCCGACTGGACCGTCGTGGGCATCACGGCAGCGTATCTGCTGACCGCGCCCTCAGCAGCTGGCCGACATGCCCGCGCCCCCGCCGCCCAACGAGGCGGGAGGCTGCTGGAAGGAGCTGCCCGAGACCCTGGCCAAGAAGAAGGCCATCTGGAACCCTCAGAACGAGGACCACCGCTGCTTCATGTGGTGCGTCCTCGCCCACTGCCTCGGGGTCGAAGGGCTCACCTGGCAGGAGCGGAAGAGGACCGTGAGCTGCTCGGGCTCCTTCTTCTACCCCGAGCTGGCCGGCCGCCGAGGATGCCGCCCCGCGGGCTGGCAGCCCGCTCTGGCCGACGCGGGGGTGGACTTCTCAGGCCTGCCGACGGACCGCCCCGTGAACTTCGACGACATCGAGGCCTTCGAGCTCCGCAACGCCGGGCGGGTGGAGGTCTTCGTCTTCGTGTGGCAGCAGACCCTGTGGACGGACGGGCTGGAGTACTACCACGTCCTCCAGCAGCGCGCCCCGAGCGGCACGGGCGTCGTCCAGCTCACCGTGCTGCTTCTCCTGCACAGCGGCCACTACAGCCTGATCCACAACTTCCAGGCGCTGGCCGGCAGGCAGGGGCTGACCCTGGGAGCCACGCCCACCAACACCGGCGGCTGCGCGGAGTACAAGTGCCCGAGGTGCATGGCCCGCTTCGCCACGAAGGCCTCCTGGCAGCGCCACCGCGCCACCCAGTGCTATCGTGAGATAGCCGAGCGCACTCGGAAAGTGCCGCTGCCCGGGCCCGAGAAGAGCCTGCTGCGCTACAGGGGCAAGGCCTCCGCAGAGCTCGCGCCCCTCACGAGCTACGCGGACCTCGAGGTCTACAGCACGCCCGCCCCGACGGTCCACATAGCGCAGCAGCAGCCGGCGCGCCAGACCGTCGCGGCTTCTTCCTGCTACGTCGCCGTCGGGCGCTGCGGCTACGTGCCACCCGAGGAGCTGCGGCTGAGGCTCACGCACCACGAGCGGGACAGCGGCAAGTTCCACGCCGTCCGCGCCATGCTGGACGACCTTCTCAAGCTGGCCGACCACTACCTCACCTGGAGACGCCGAACTCGGCCCGTCAGCATGACCCGGCGGGAGGAGCTGGAGCACAGGGCCGCCACTCACTGCAGGGAGTGCCTCGCGTCCTTCGAGACCGCCGAGAAGAAGCTCCACCACTGCCACGGCACCGGGCAGTATCTCGGGGCGCTGTGCCTCTCCTGCAACATCGCGGCCCAGACGCCCAAGACCATCCCAGTGGTCTTTCACAACGGGGGCGGCTACGACTTCCACTTCCTGCTGCGCTACATCGCCACGATGGGCTCTCCTGTCTGCAGGGCGCCGCGCGAAGAGCTCGGCGAGGGCAGCGACAACGACGGCACCGAGAGCGAGGCAGAAGGCGATCAAGAAGGAAGCGGCAGCGAGTCCGAGAGGCCCATGCCCATGGCCAAGGCCGCGCCAAAGGCCGCACCAAAGCCCAAGGCCAAGGCCAAGGCCGCGCCAAAGCCCCTCAGCGGCTGGTGCGCCCTGCAGGCCGCGATCAAGCAGGGCGACTACAGCCACCTCTGCCTCCGAGTCCTCTGCAAGTCGGGCGAGAAGTGCCTGCAGTTGAGCTGGGGCCCGCTGAGGTTCGTGGACAGCATGAACGTCTTCCCCACGAGCCTGGCCAGCATGATCGACGACCTCAGGGCCTGCACCCACAAGCAGCTGCCGGAGCTCTTCCCGCTGATGGCCTCGCTTCACCCCGAGCTGCAGCTGCGCACTCCGACGGGCTCTCCGCCTCAAAGACGGCCTCTCAAACAGCGGCGGACGCACTGCGAGCTGGTGCAGGCGTGGGACTGCATCCTGCGCAAGCTGCCCATGCCCTTCGAGCACTTCTGCGGCGCCGAGGCGTGGGAGATGCCCGCGGTGTGGGAGCAGCACTGCTACGACAGCGTGCTGGCTGGAAAAGCGGTGAGCGCAGAGGACCACCGGCTGGCCGTCAACACCGCCAACGTCATGGGGTGGGAGACCTTCCGCGAGTTCCACGACTGCTACCTCCACACCGACGTCTGGCCCTGGCGGACGTGATGGAGAGCTACCGGGCACTCCTTCCGGGCGCAGTCGGGGCTCGACCCCACCATCCACTACGTCACGCTGCCCGGGGCCGCCTGGGACGCCATGCTGCGGCACTCGGCCCGCGAGACTCCCATTCACCTCATCACCGACGAGCAGGCCTACAAGGACGTGCGGGCCTCCCATGGGTGGGCTGAGCTGCATCTTCCAGCCCTTCGCTCAAGCCAACAACCCCGAGCTGGGCGAGGAGGACTACAACCCCGAGGAGCCCGTCAGCTGGATCTCGTACTTGGACTTCAACGCCATGTACCCGGCCAATGACGCTGCCCATGCCCAACGGCCCCTGCGAGGCGGTCGCCCTGCCGGAAGAAAACGCAGGCCTGAACTGGGAGTCCGACACCGAGGAGGTGAGCTACCTGCTCCTCGTGGACTACGACTTCCCCCCGGAGCTGCATGACCACTTGGACTGGGCTCCCCCAGCGCGCATGAAGGTCGGGAAGGGCCTGTACGGACCGCACACTGCGGACATGGCGGAGCGCCTCGGCCGCGAGAAGCTCGTGCCCTTCCTCGGCATGCACGTAGAGGAGGGCGTGGACGGCAAGCGGCTCAAGTTCCTGCGGGACGTGCTGGGCGCCAGGGTCTGGAGGCTGCACAGGGCCTACCGCTTCGCCTGCAGCCCCTTCATGGCGGGCTTCATGAAGCTCAAGCACAGCGAGCGGAGGCAGCTCAAGACGGCGGGGAGCGTGGTCGCCGAGAAGGTGGTGAAGCTCACCCAGAACGCCATCTTCGGCCGCTGCTGCATGAACCCCGACAAGTTCAGGAACACGAACGCCTACGTGGACCCGGCCAAGTTCGTGCGGGCCGTGGGCAAGAGCTCCGTGACGAACTTCGAGCTCCAGATCAACGACTCGGAGGGGTTCCTGGCCTTCGTGGAGACGCTCAAGACGGACCGCAGCAAGGCCTGCATGAGCGTGCCCACCCAAGTCGGCGCCCGCACGCTGCAGCTCTCCAAGCTCATGATGGAGAAGGCCTACTACCTCCTCTTCCCGAAGATGAGGCTGCTCTTCACGGACACCGACTCCGTGATGGTGCAGATCTTCGAGCTGCAGGACCCGCTCCACGCCATGGCCGAGGCGAACCTGAACGGCGCCGCCCTCTTCGACGTGGCCGGCAAGTCCAAGGACCCCGAGAGGGACCTGTGCGCGCTCTCTGCAGCGGCGCGCGCCAAGGCCATCGAGGTGATGGGCCAGCTGGGCAAGCTCGGCGACGAGACCTTCCCCGCCAGGATCCTGGAGTACGTGGGCCTGCGCTCCAAGATGTACAGCATCCTCACGGTCCAGCCCGACGGCGCGCGCAAGGAGAAGCGCAAGACCAAGGGCGTGCCGAAGAAGGCGGTGACCAACGTCCGGCATCTCGAGTACCGGGAGGTGCTGGAGGAAGGCAGCGAGCTAGGGCGGCTTCGCGCAGCTGCGCAGCCGCGCGCACGAGATCGCCGTGGAGACCGTCGAGAAGAAGTCGCTCTCGCCCTTCAACGACAAGGTCTACGGCCTCGACCGCTGGGACACTGGCGCAACCTGGAGCAGCTGCGGCGCTTACGCTCCGCCAGGCTCCGCGCCCTTCGACCTCGTGATGGAGTTCCTCGTGGGGCCCCCGCCTCTGGGGCCCGCTCCGACACTGCCGCTGCGGCTGAGCCGCTGCGGGCGTACTCTCTCTTTAGAGGGGGTTTCCCAAATGGTTTATATTCTACCTGAGAGGCTCCCAGCACTCGTCCGTCCAGCATTTGACCTCGTCCTGCGAAGGATTCGAAGTCTAAAACGCTGCGTGGAGGCGTGAGGCTGCAAAATAGTGACCCCTAGATACGCTTGCAATTTGGCTCCAGGTTGCATTTCAAGCGAGCCAACCTTTGCAGGGCTAAGAAAAAACAAAAAAAAAAGAAAACAAGGGGTCCCAAAAAAAGGGGTCCCCGAAAAAAAGGGAAAAGGGGTTTCCTTTGGCAAAGCTTGACATCGCTTGAAATGCAACCGGAGCCAAATTGCAGCGCATATCTAGGGGTCTCTGTTTTGCAGCCTCACGCCTCCACGCAGCGTTTTAGACTTCGAATCCTTCGCAGGACGAGGTCAAATGCTGGACGGACGAGTGCTGGGAGCCTCTCAGGTAGAATGCAAGCCATTTGAAAAAAACCCCCTCTACAGAGAGAGATACCGGGGATGCAGGGATTCCCTGCAGTATCCCTGCATTGAAATTCCCCCAAAATTCCTTGCTATACGCTTAATTTCTTCAACACAAGTGCCAACACAATTGCCACTCGTGTTCACATTTTCTGCCGCGCCAAGCCGCGAAACCTCCACTTTCCCGGGTTCCTTGCTATACGCTTAATTTCTTCAACATGTCGGAATAATGTCGGATGAACATGTTCTTGGATTCAATCCTGTTGTGGCCCCAGGATTGCTCCCTTCAATCCTGTTGTGGCCCCAGGATTGCTCCCTTCAATCCTGTTGTGGCCCCAGGATTGAGGGGAACTCCACGCGGAACTCCACGCGGGCAGCAACCAAAAAATGGTTGGTGCCTGTTGCCAGGCGCGCCTGACACGCCAGCCCGCCGAGTCATACGAATCATACGGATCATACGGTCATACGGCGGCTTGGGTGCGCCACCCTGCCGCGCCTGCCCGGCATAGAAGCCGCGCCAAGCCGCTGAACCCCCACCCGGGCAGGGAATTTGAATTGAAGGATATTATCCTTCAATTCCTGGTATACTTCCATGGAACACATCATACTCCGAGAACGGAAGTTCCAGAAGCGGAACCCGCAGTAGGGCATGTCCGAAAAAATCGGACATGCCCCGGTATACCACGCCAAAAAGCTTGCTTCGAGAACGGAAGTCCCGAAGCGGAACCCGCAGTAGGGCATGTCGGAAAAAAACAGACATGCCCCGTTTCAAATTCCACGCCAACGTGGAGGCTTCGATACCTAGCGCGCCAGGCACGCAGCTGATGATGTCTCAATCACCAACTACGAAGCAGTGGCCGAAATATTCGGCCACTGGCTCCATTGTGCGCAGGTCCCGCGATTGACCGGCGAAATCGGTCAAATCAAAATTGAGTCACATCCGAAAAAAACCCTGGTGCGGGCGGAAACTTGTGCCGAAGAGGGGTTGGTGTGTTTGACACACCAACAAGCGGTGACGCCTGTGAGGGGGCCCCGAATCACAGAGGACCGAACGGCCGGAGTTCGGACTGAATGGTACTCAACTGCGCTCGCAGCAGGAATCGAGCCCCGTGCGGAGTAAGAAGCGCTTAGCTCCTTGGCCGACGCCTTAGCCACTGGACTAAGGCGTCGGCGAGAACATATGTAAACATGTTTGAAGGACCTGTTACCGGCAATATCCCGGAGGTCCTGGACAACGGAGAGGTGACTGACGGCACGCACGTCACCGCAGGGCAGCTGGCCCTCGCTCTGACGCCGTACGCCCAAGTAACGGACCTGGCGGCGAACACGGCAGCGTCCGGCAACAACGCAGCGGCCATCCAGTCCCTGGACGACAGAGTCACCGCAGAGCTGGCCTCAAAGCTGGACAGCAGCGCGCTGGCGCCGGCAATTGCGCCCCTGGCCACGGCGGCGGCCCTGGCCACCACGGACGGGCAGGGGGCCGCGCACGGAAGCAGCATCGCCGCGCTGCAGAGCTCGCTGACCACGGGTCTCTCCAACAAGGCAGACCAGTCGGCCTTCGACGTGCTGGAGGGCGTGGTGGCGACGAAGAGCACCCCGGACAGCGTGGACCTGAAGCTGTCCAACTACAGCACCACGGCGGCCATGAACGGCTCCATCGCATCGGCCAACAACGCCACGCTGGCCACGGTGGCCGCCAACTACGGCCTCAAGACGGTGGTGGACCAGCACTCCCTGGACATAGCGGCGAGGATCACGCCGCGGGAGGTGGACACCAAGGTGGCCAACGCTCTCCTGGGGGCCGTCACCGCCGCGGCGCTGGCCTCCGAGCTCGCGAGCCGAGACGCCTCCATCTCGGGGCTGCAGGCCTCAAAGGCGGACGCCAGCGCCCTGACTGCTTACGCCCTGCAGTCGGCCGTGGACACTTCCTCGGAGGTGGACTCTAAGATAGCGACGGCCCTCTTGGACGCCGTCACCACGGCAGCCCTGGACGCCGCCCTCGGCAAGGCGGACGCAAGCGCGCTGGCTCCTGCTCTCCCCGGTTGGACGGGACTGGACACGCCCTGGAGGTAGGACACAATGATTAGCAAATTGCGCAGATGGGCTCCGCCACCGACGGCCATCGTTCGCCATACGCCCCCACGTACGCCGCGCTCTCCGCCAGCGAGACCGCGCTCCAGAGCGCCCTCGACGCAATCCTCGCGGAGCTCGCCGCCCTGCAACTTTCCGGCGGCGGAGTTGTTAACGCGCCGGCCTGGGCGGGCTTCACAACTTGGGAGCTCCTTCGCGGAAGCAACGTCGTTCGCAACCTGCATTTCGTGGCTCCTCTCTCTGCTGCGCGGGCCAACGGCGACGACACGCTGAGCATCACGGCAGACTGCTACTCCGTCGCAGCAGCGGACGCGGCCCTCGCGGCTGCGCTGCTGGCCTACTACACCTCCTCACAAGTGGACGCGCTGTTGGGAGACTACCGCACAGGGGCAGCGCAGGACGCGGAGACGACCGGGGCCATCACAGCCGCGCTGCTGGCTTACTACACCTCCTCACAAGTGGACGCCCTGTTGGGAGACTACCGCACGGCGAGCGCGCAGGACACGCAGACGCAGGCCGCCATCGCGGGCGCGCTGCTGGCCTACCGGACGGGCCCGGACCAGGTCGTGTTCACCACCAACCAAATCACCTCGGCGCTGGTGGCGTACCGCTCAGCCGCAGACCAGGACACGGCGACGGCCTCGAGCATCGCCGCCGCGCTGCTCAGCTACTACACCATCGCGCAAGTAGACGGCCTCCTCGCCGGCAAGCTCGGAGTCGCGGTGGCAGCCTCTGCGCTGCAGATAGCAGTGCGCTTTCCGGACGACGGAGGGGCCGACGAGGTGGTGGCCGCCATAGGAGAGCAGATCCTGGGCCCCACGGACGTCTCGCTGTCAAACTGGACGGTTCGCCCCAGCAGCGGCTGCAGCGTGGTCCTGGCCACGCACGCCGCGGGAGTAAGCGTGGACGGCTACACCCTGACCCTGGCGGCGAACCCGTGGAACATTGTGCGCACCTACAACTTGACGCCCGGCAGAGAGCTGCTCTTCGCCTGCCGCTACCGGCTCGGCACGGCCTCCAACTTCGTGGTGTACATGTCCGAGACAGACAACGTCTACGACCCATTGTACGGCAGCTTCGCGGGCGACCAGGGCGCCTGGAGCACGGCCAAGATGTACTTCACAGTGCCGCCCAACGGAGTGGCGAAGCTGCACTGCGGGGCGCACTTCCAGGCGCCGGGCCTGCCCAACCAAACGGCAGGAACGGTGGACGTCTACGGCCTCCAGATCCTGGACGCAACCCTGGAGGCCGGCAACACGGAGGAGGAGGACACGGCGGCCTCGGCACTGCTGCTGAAGCACGAGTTCCTCGACGGAGGGGCCGACGACGTCACGCTGGCCACCTGGGCGAGGTGCTGCTGGAACCCACGCTCACCACGCTAGGAAATTTCCTGGTGCGCTCCAACAGCCAGAGCTCCGTGGCCTCGGCCAGCTTCGCGGTGGGAGGCTTCCAGCTGGAGGGCTACGCCATGACCCTGAGCGCCTTCGCCTGGAACATCGTGCGCACCTACACGCTGACGCCGGGGAGACGCTACACCTTCGGCTGCCGGTACAGGCTGGGCACGGCCTCCAACTTGGTGATGTACGTCAGCGCGGCCGACAACGACTACGTGGGCGTCACCGGCACCTTCCTCGGCACGCCCTCGCAGGGCGTCTGGAGCACGGCGCGCCTGGACTTCTCGGTGCCGCCGGGCGGAATCGCGAAGCTGCACTTCGGAGCCTTCGGCGGCTCTATCCCCGGGTGGTGCAGCAGTCGGCGGGCACACTGGACCTGTACAGCATGCAGATCAGGGCCAGCGCCTTCGAGGGAGAGTCGGTCTCCGTGACGGACCTGCTGGCGGACTCGCTGGCCCTCACGGGCTCGGCCACACTGGACGGGCTCACCGCGCAGGGCAACGTGGGCTGCGACCAGCTGCTGTGCAACGACGTGAACTGCACCGACGTGTTCACCACGGGCGTGGACGCCTCGGGCACAGTCTCCTGCGCTGCGCTCACAGCCACCGGCACCGTCGCCGGGGCCACGCTGACGTCCACGGGGGCCGTGTCAGGCAGCTCGCTGAGCATCAGCGGCGCGGCCAGCGTGGGCCTGCTGAGCTCCGCCGCAGGACTCACGGGCAGCCACCGGCGCGCTCACGGGCGCCACGCTGACCATCACCGGGGCGGCGTCCGCGGGCCCGCTGGACTGCGAGAGCCTGGACTGCACCTTCACGGCCACGAGCGGCGGAGTGTCGACGGGCCGCGTGGTCTGCGGCGACGTGACGAGCTCGGGCACGGTCTCCGCGCCGCAGCTCTTCGCGTCCAACACGCTCACCGTGACCAACACCTCCGACTTCTCGGACGATCTCTTCTTGACGAAGAACTGGGCGGGCTGGAGCAAGCTGCACGTGTCCAACAACAGCGCGGCCCCCGACAGCGGCCCGGAGCTGCGGCTGCTGGGCAACCAGAGCGCCAGGGTCTTCCTGGAGCGGGACGGCGGGGCGCACCAGTGCGAGCTCATCATGATCAACGACGAGGCGCTGGTGCAGACAAAGAGCCTCTCCACGCAGCTGTCCCTGACCACGAACCAGAGGAACCCCGGCTGCCTCGTGATCGCGGGCAACACGGGCAACGTGGTCTGCAACACGAGCTTCACGAATTGGTCGGACAGCCGGGTGAAGACGGAGATGGCCGAGGCCGACGTGGCGGAGCTCAAGCAGCTCTTCGACTCCGTGGAGGCCAAGCAGTACAAGCGCCCGGACATGAACGGCGACCTGAGGCTGGGCTTCGCCTCCAACGACTTCTCAGGAGCGAAGTGGAAGAATTTGACGGGCACGGCCCGGTGGAGCGACGGGACCGAGATGATCACCCTCGACTACTCGCACCTCACCAGCGTGCTGTGGGGGGTGTGCAAGGGCTTCCAGGCCCGTCTGGACGAGGTGGAAGCCTGGCAGGCCCAGCGGGGGCCGAAGAACGAGTAGAAAAAAAACGGTCTTCAGGCGTCCTCGTTCTAGCAGAGCCTTGAATAGCCCCTTTTTGGGGCAACAAGTAGGTGTGTGCAGGCCTCCCCGCATCCAGGGACGCCAGCGCAAGCTCCTTTTTGGGGCAACAAAGCTAAATGGAGGCGCTGAGGGACCTGGCCGACGACTTCAACGTGCGGGACCCGCGGAAGCTGTACCAACTCGCCAGGCAGCGCGACCTCGACGTGACGCAGGCCATGGCCTTCGAGGCGCTGAAGGCCGACGTGGGCCGGCAGGTGCCGGCGCCCCGGCCGCGCGCGCTGGGCAAGTCGGCCGCCGAGGGGCCCAACGACCGGCTGCAGGCCGACCTCATCGACTTCAGCCAGAACACGCGGGGGAAGACGAAGTACGGCCTGGTGGTGATGGACGTCTTCACCCGGGAGGCCGCCGTGGGACCTCTGCAGAACAAGAACGCCGAGACGGTGGGCCGCGCCACCAAGCGCGCCGCGCGGGAGCTGACGGGGGACGACGGGAACTTCGTGGTCACGACGGACCTGGGCAACGAGTTCGCCACGCTGGACAGGGAGCTGCCTGCGGAAGCCGTGCACCGCACGAAGCGGCCCGAGGACCGCAACGCCATTGCCGTGGTGGACCGGGGCATCCAGACGCTGAAGAAGGACCTGGCCACGAGGGTGGCGCGCAAGGGCGGGCAGTGGAGCTACCACTTCGAGCGGGCGGCCGGGGCCTACAACGCGCGGCCCCACGAGACGGTGCACGGCGCGCCCGAGGACGTGGAGAAGCAGCCGGCCACGGAGTTCAGGGTCCTCCAAGACAACGCCGACAAGTTCCAGCACAACAAGGACCTCACCGAGCGGCGCGTGAAGGCGGTGGAGGTCGCGGGCGCCTTCCGAGCGCCGACGAACGCGGCGAGGAGCTTCAACCCTCAGTACGGCGACGTGCAGCGGCTGGGGGCCGTGGACTCCATGACCGTCCGCAGCACGGAGGGCCGTGAGACCCTGCTCTGCCGGCGCCGCAGGGCAGCGGCAACGCGGCGGGCCGGCTGACGAGACGCAGGCCGGCGGCTGTGAGGCAGCTGGACGACTTCCTGGGGCCTCCGAGGCCCAGGACCCTCGACTAATTTGAAAATGGATTTTTTTAGGCACGACACGGCCTCCTCGTTTCCGAGGAAGCTTGATCGGACCCGTTTTGGGGCAAAAATAAACTTTGATCACACTCAAGTTTGCCTGATCCTGATAGCGAAAAAAAACTGGCTTTTAGGCATTGCGCAGGCTGGGGGGAATTCCCGGAGCCTGCTCAGCTCCTTGGGTTTGGGGTGCTCGGGAAACCAACGGGTTGGGCGAACCAATCAAAGCGGGGGCTGGCATGGGCAAACAGTGCAAACCCGTGCAAAAAAAAGCTATTAGTCCAGTCCGTACATCTATGTACGGACGACACTAATAGCATTTTGTGGCGCAAAACCGTGCAAAACGAGCTATTCTTACAGTGTCTATATTGATATAGGCACTGGAAGAATCGCATTTCGTGGCGCAAAACGGTGCCTTTAGGGTTTGGGGTCCTCGGCAAACCAAACGGGTTGGGCGGACCAGTATCAAGCCCAAACGGGTTGGGCGAACCACTCAAACGCGGTTAGGTCCAAGCTGGGCCTGACAGGTTTCGAGGAGAGGGGGGTGAGACACCTGAGACACCTGAGACACCCACTAAACGTCGAACAGGAGTGTCTCAGGCGTGTCTCAGGTGTCTCAATCTTCAAATGGCTGTCTTGTTATTGCTGAGACAGGTCTGAGACACGCTTGAGACACTTCTGTTCGACGTTTAGTGGGTGTCTCAGGTGTCTCAGGTGTCTCACCCCCTTTCCCAGGATTGTCTCAGGCAAGCCCTCGGCTGGCTGGGCGTCTCTGGGTCCCTGTCACCAGACCCGTTGGGCGAACTACTGAAAAAAAATCCGAAAACCCCTCCAGACCCGTTGGGCGAACTACTGAAACAAAATCCGAAAACCCCTCCAGACCCGTTGGGCGAACTACTGAAACAAAATCCGAAAACCCCTCCAGACCCGTTGGGCAGACCAGTACTTGAAAAAAAAAACGAAAACCCCTCCAGACCCGTTGGGCAGACCAATACTAAGCCAACCCCCGGTCCCGTTGGGCAGACCAATACTAAGCCAACCCCCGGTCCCGTTGGGCAAACCATACTTAAAAAAAACGAACCCGCCCCGGTCCCGTTGGGCAGACCAGTACTAAGCCAAAACTGCCGGCCCCTTTGGGCAAACCATACTTAAAAACGAACCCGCCCAGACCCCTTGGGCAAACCAGTACTAAAAAAGAAACTCCGACACCCATCCCCCAGACCCGTTGGGCAGACCAGTACTAAGCCAAGACTGCCGGGCCCTTTGGGCAA
>CAUJNA010001631.1:15000-64105 GCA_963377175.1 Effrenium voratum | reverse complement strand
GGTGGCTGCGAAGCTCGCCGCGGTTGCTGCGCCTGAGGCCGTCAATGTCCCCGTGGACACGTCGCCCGCCGTGGTGAAGTTCCCGGCGTTGGCCGTGTTGTTGATAGTCAACGTGCTGCCCGTGATTCCGGTGGCCGAGCTCAGCAGGCCCACGCTGGCCGCGCCGGTGATGCTCAGCGAGCTGCCTGACACGGCCCCTGTGGACGACAGCGTGGCTCCGGCGACGGTGCCGGTGGCTGTGAGCGCAGCGCAGGAAATGGCGCCCGAGGCGTCCACGCCCGTCGTGAACACGTCCGTGCAGTTCACGTCGTTGCACAGCAGCTGGTCGCAGCCCACGTTGCCCTGCGCGGTGAGCCCGTCCAGCATGGCCGAGCCCGTCAGGGCCAGCGAGTCGGCCAGCAGGTCCGTCACGGAGACCGAATCTCCCTCGAAGGCGCTGGCCCTGATCTGCATGCTGTACAGGTCCAGCGTGCCCGCCGACTGCTGCACCAGCCCGGGGAATAGACCCGCCGAAGGCTCCGAAGTGCAGCTTCGCGACTCCGCCCGGCGGCACCGAGAAGTCTGCCGGTGACGCCCACGTAGTCGTTGTCGGCCGCGCTGACGTACATCACCAAGTTGGAGGCGCCCAGCCTGTACCGGCAGCTGAAGGAGTAGCGTCTCCCCGGCGTCAGCGTGTAGGTGCGCACAATGTTCCAGGCGAAGGCGCTCAGGGTCATGGCGTAGGCCTCCAGCTGGAAGCCTCCCACAGTGAAGCTGGCCGAGGCCACGGAGCAGTGCTGCCCAACCAGACGGCAGGAACGGTGGACGTCTACGGCCTCCAGATCCTGGACGCAACCCTGGAGGCCGGCAACACGGTGGAGGAGGAGGACACGGCGGCCTCGGCCCTGCTGCTGAAGCACGAGTTCCTCGACGGAGGGGCCGACGACGTCACGCTGGCCACCCTGGGCAAGGTGCTGCTGGAACCCACGCTCACCACGCTTGGCAACTTCCTGGTGCGCTCCAACCCGGCGCCTGGAAGTGCGCCCCGAAGTGCAGCTTTGCCACCCCGTTCGGCGGCACGGTGAAGTACATCTTGGCCGTGCTCCAGGCATGGGCGACCGTACAGGGGGTCGTAGACGTTGTCTGCCTCGGACATGTGCACCACGAAGTTGGAGGCCGTGCCGAGCCGGTAGCGGCAGGCGAAGAGGACTCGGCCGGGCGTCAAGTTGCAGGTGCGCACGATGTTCCACGGGTTCGCCGCCAGGGTCAGGGTGTAGCCGTCCACGTTCACTCCCGCGGTGTGCGTGGCCAGGACCACGCTGCAGGGGCGAACCGTCCAGTTTGACAGTGAGACGTCCGTGGGGGCCAGGATCTGCTCTCCTATGGCGGCCACCACCTCGTCGGCCCCTCCGTCGCACGGCTATTTGCAGGGCCAAGGCCGCCTCCGTGACTCCGAGCTTGTCGGCAAGGAGGCCGTCCACCTGCGTGATGGTGTAGTAGCTGAGCAGGGCGGCGATGCTCGAGGCCGTTGCCGTGTCCTGGTTGGCGGCTGAACGGTACGCCACCAGCGCCGAGGTGATTTGGTTGGTTGTGAACACGTCCTGGCCCGGGAGGCCAGCAGCGCACCCGTGATGGCCGCCTGCGTCTGCGTGTCCTGCACGCTCGCCGTGCGGTAGTCTCCCAACAGCGCGTCTACCTGCGCCGAGGTGTAGTAGGCCAGCAGCGCGGCTGTGATGGCGCTGGTCGTCTCCGCGTCCTGCGCTGCCCCTGTGCGGTAGTCTCCCAACAGCGCGTTCCACTTGCGCGAGGTGTAGTAGGCCGCAGCGCAGGCGAGGGCCGCGTTCCGCGCCCGCGACGGAGTAGCGTCTGACGTGATGATCAGCGTGTCGTCGCCGTTTGCCCAGGCTGAGAGAGAGGGCCTCCAGATGCAGGTTGCGAACGACGTTGCTTCCGCGAATGAGCTCCCAAGTTGTGAAGCCCGCCCAGGCCGGCGCGTTAACAACTCCGCTGCCGGAAAGCTGCAGGGCGGCGAGCTCCGCGAGGATTGCGTCGAGGGCGCTCTGGAGCGTGTTCTCGCTGGCTGAGAGCGCGGCGTTCGTGGCGTACGAGGCCAGCAGCGACGTGTCGGCCTTGCCCCCCTGGAGCGCCGTGCTGGCGTCCCGGCTAGCAAGCTGCGCTGCGACGAAGGCCTCGGCGGCGAGACCCAGCAGGGCATTTGCTATCTTGGTGTCTACCTCCAGTGGAGTGTCCAGTCCGTCCACCGTGGAGAGCAGGGAGGCCAGCGCGCTGGCGTCCGCCTTGCCGAGGAGGGCCGCGTCCAGGGCTGCCGTGGTGACTGCGCCCAGGAGAGCGGCCGCTATCTTAGAGTCCACCTCAGAGGAAGTGTCGACGGCCGATGGAGGCGTCAGGAGAGCGTTGGCCACCTTGGTGTCTACCTCCAGCGGCGTGAGCTATGTCTAGGGAGTGCTGGTCCACCACCGTCTTGAGGCCGTAGTTGGCCGCCACCGTGGCCAGCGTGGCGTTGTTGGCCGAGGCGATGGAGCCGTTGGCCGCCGTGGTGCTGTAGTTGGACAGCCCACGCCGTCCGGGGTGCTCTTCGTGGCCACCACGCCCTCCAGCACGTTGAAGGCCGACTGGTCTGCCTTGTTGGAGAGACCCGTGGTCAGCGAGCTCTGCAGCGCGGCGATGCTGCTTCCGTGCGCGGCCACCTGTCCGTCCGTGGTGGCCACTGTCGTCCAGGGACTGGATGGCCGCTGCGTTGTTGCCGGAGGCTGCCGTGTTCACCGCCAGGTCCGCTACTTGCGCGTAAGGCGTCAGAGCCAATTCCAGCTGCCCTGCGGTCACGTGCGTGCCGTCAGTCACCTCTCCGTTGTCCAGGACCTCCGGGATATTGCCGGTGACAGGTCCTTCAAACATGTTTACATATGTTTTCGCCGACGCCTTAGTCCAGTGGCTAAGGCGTCGGCCAAGGAGCTAAGCGCTTCTTACTCCGCACGGGGCTCGATTCCTGCCGCAAGCGCAGTTGAGTACCATTCAGTCCGAACTCCGGCCGGAAGGTTCCGCAAAGCGAGGCCGGCTCCGCGGCTTCGGTCTGAGCAAGGCCGGCTCCGCGGCTTCGGTCTTGGAGCGAGGCCGGCTCCACGGCTTCGGTCTTGGAGCCCGCACCAGGCCCGCACCAGGCCCGCGCCAGCCGCACCAGGCCCGCACCAGGCCCGCGCCAGGGTTTTTTTCGGAAGTGGCTGCAATGTGACTCAATTTGAGTTGACCGGTGGCGCCGGTCAATCGCGGGACCTGCGCAAGACGCTCGAAAATTTCGGCAGTTCACCGAAAATTTCGCCTTGAGACCGTCCTCGGGTGGCGCGGGCTCGGCAGGCTGGTGCGCTTGCCGCCACGCAGCATGTTGCTCGGCTACCAGGACATGAAGTGAAGGACAACATCCTTCACTTCTGATACCTAAGAAACTATGCACGGCGTACATAGTTTCACCGGTCACATAAAAGCGTGCTACAGTCCTCCCCCCAGGGGAGGGCTGGATTTTTTTTTCCTGGACCTCGGGTGGCGCGGGCTCGGCAGGGAGGCTTCTATGCCGGGCAGGTGGCGCGGCAGGCTGGAGGCTTCTATGCCGCGGCAGGTGGCGCGGCCGGGAGGCTTCTATGCCGGGCAGCCGCCGTATGACCGTATGACCGTATGATCCGTATGATTCGTATGACTCGGCGGGCTGGCGTGGCTCCGATGCCGGGCAGGTGGCGCGGCAGGAATGTGGCGCGCTGGGTATCGAAGCCTCCACGTCGGCGGGCTGGCGCGCAGGAATGTGATGCTCGAAAACATAAGTGCCACTTATGTTTTCGAAGTGCCTCGGAACTGCAAACAGGCACCACCCATTTTTTGGGTGCTGCCCGCGTGGAGTTCCACTGCAGACTGCGCCGCGCGAATGCGCAGCGACTGCGCGAACTGCGCAGCGACTGCAGCGACAGCTGCAGACTGCGCCGCGCGAAAGCGCGAACACAGAACATAGCACCTCTTTCTTTAGAGGGGGTTTCCCAAATGGATTCTATTCTACCTGAGAGGCTCCTGGCACTCGTCCGTCCAGGAAATGACCTCGTCCTGCGAAGGATTCGAAGTCTAAAACGCTGCGTGCAGGCGTGTGGCTGCAAAATAATGACCCCTAGATATGCGGTTTGGCAAAATGCCCAGCAGCTGCCTTTGTTTCTGCAAGGCGAGCGCCCTCAAAGGAAACCCTGGCTGGCTTTTTTTGGTTGGCTTCTGGCTGGCTTGGCTTGGCTTCTGGTTGGCTTCTGGCTGGCTTTCTGGCTGGTTTGGCTTGGCTTCTGGCTGGTTTGGCTTGGCTCCTGGCTGGCTTTCTGGCTGGTTTGGCTGGCTGGCTTCTGGCTGGCTTTCTGGCTGGTTTGGCTTGGCTTTCTGGCTGGTTTGGTTTGGCTCCTGGCTGGCTTTCTGGCTGGTTTGGTTTGGCTTTCTTTTTTTTTCCCTGTTTTTTTTAGCTCGCCTTGCAGAAACGCAGCTGCTGGGCATTTTGCAAGCATATCTAGGGGTCATTATTTTGCAGCCACACGCCTGCACGCAGCGTTTTAGACTTCGAATCCTTCGCAGGACGAGGTCATTTCCTGGACGGACGAGTGCCAGGAGCCTCTCAGGTAGAATAGAATCCATTTGGGAAACCCCCTCTAAAGAGAGAGGACGGGGTCTATACTTTCAGACCTACACAAGTGGTTGTGCAAATTCCTCGGGAAAAAGTAAGCACACTTAACACACAAGGCGGGCACTTGGAAGGCTTTCCAATGCAAGCACAGGCAAGACGATTGCACACGAGGTAGCAATGTTCCTAATTGGTAACCAAAAAGAAACAACCTACGGGCCTACCCCAAACAAAAAAGCAGTCCCCCTCTTACTACAGCCGTCCCTTGTTACTCTTTAGACCTCCGCGTTCGGTGTCAGTGGGCCTACCACCCGATTGAGTCCGCCGAGCAACTTGAACCGAAACGGCCTTGAGCCAAAAGGCTACGGAGGGCTGCCACGTTCCGAGCAAGGTCCTCGGCTGGCTGTCGTGCCGCGGAAAACCCTGCAAAGAACAAACTTGGGAACTGGGCCGCTTTTGCGCACTTTTTCGACCCAAAAGTGAGCGGTGACAAAGCGGTGACAACGGTGAAAGCTTGGCGGAATGGAATTTGCCTGCTTTTCCGGGCAGAAAACGGAAACCAGAGCACAGCGAGCGTATTTCTACCGCACCACACTTGCCGTCTGACACGAAAAAACGAACTTTTCGGAGTTGGCCGTTGTGAGCGCTTTTTGCACCAAAAACGGAGCGGTGACGAAGACCGGTGACATCGGAAAAACGTTTAGCTGGATGGAGAATTTGGCTGTTTTGCAGGGTTTTGGAACCAAAAAACCAAAATTAATTGGTCACTATAAGGCCCCCTTTCCTTATTACTACAGCTTGCGCTGCGCCACGCTCCACCTTCTGCGCACGCTGCCCCGCCTTGTCCAGGAGGTGCCTGATCTGCGGAGGCGGCTGCGGCTGGCCCGGACGGAGCAGCACGTTCAAGCGCACGTACTCGGCTGCGTCCTGTGGCAGCTGAGAGCGGAAGCTGCGGCCCTGCTGCTCCTGCGCCTATAAGGTCCGCTGCGTTCCGTGATGGAGAGCGGACCCTGGCCGTTGCTTGCCAGGGCGCCGGCCTTGGGGTCTTCTGCCAGGTCGTCCTCAACGAAGCGGGTTCCGTCGTGCTTTCCGGGCGGCGAGAGTGCAGGCGTCCTTAGCAGGGCGTGTGCTGCAGAGGCCGAGGGTTGGGGTCCTTGCTGGACTGTACGAAGTCGTCCAGGTGAAAGTGGCTTGTGACGAACAAGGTGGCCTTGTGGTCCGGCATTTGGTTGGTCGACGTCCTGGTCCGGGCCCGTCCGGTAGGCCAGCGCGCCCGTTATGGCTGTGTGTCCTGCGCGCTTGCCGTGCGGTAGTCAGCCAACAGGGCGTCCACTTGCGCCGAGGTGTAGTAGGCCAGCAGCGCAGCCGAGATGGCGCTGGTCGTCTCCGCGTCCTGCGCCGTCCCTGTTCGGTAGTCGACCAACAGCGCATCCACTTGCGCCGCGCTTCTCCACACACACACGGGTTTAAACACACACCCCAAGAACCCTTACGCTGCTGGTGCGGCGCAGTTGCAGCGCTTTTGCCAGAAGTGCTCAAGCATGTCCAGACGCTGTTAAAGTTGTCACCTTATGCGCGCCCCGCCTTGCCATAAACCGCCTTCGAAGGGTTGTTGTAGCGCCGCCTGATTTAGAGTCTTCCTTGATCTTCACCCTTGCTGCCGGAAGCTGGCAGCTGGCAAGACGCAACGTTCAGGCCTGGCTAGCAAGGGGCTACAAACAGGCCCAGCTGCAAAGAGCGCGTTGGGGAGCCGAAGCGCAGCATCAACATTCTCCGCTGGCGGCTGGAGCGCCGCGTCAAGGTCCTGAAGGAAGAGAACAAAGATCTTCGCGAGCGGGCGGTGCTGCGCGTTGATGAGCTTCAGGAGGATTTGGACAGGGCTAGGGGAACGTGGTAAAGAAAAAAAAGCCCGCCAAGTGCTCGAATGGTCCCAAATGCTTGAATGGTCTTAAAAAAACAGCCGCTTTAAGCTATCATGACTTCCTCCAAGGCCTTCCGATGCGTGCAGGCATGGCTTCTGGAAAAGCCCCCCGCGTGGGCGGACGAGGACGCTCCCTGCCTTGCGGCTGCTCAGATGGCCCAGCGGCCTCCCACCAAGCGGCCTTGCGAAGACACGCTGCTTGACGCCGAGCGCTCGCACCAGCGCCGCCGCATCGAGCTTCTCAATAAGCATCTGCTCGGTGAGGAAGGGAAGTCCGACGCCTTGAGAAATGCCTTGTTGCGAGCGTGGACCTGGAGGAAATCATGAGTAAGGTGGACCACGTCTCTGCGGCTCTTTACGCCCCGGCCACGCGCTCCCAGCGGGCAGACTGGTTTGAGGCTGATGCTGCGTGGGGCGGGAAGTGGGACGCGTGGGACGCGGTCCTAGATCACGGGGGCCCGTCCGAGCCCCCGCCCGACCCGACGTGAAGAAGCTTGTCAGTGAGTGGCGGGCGCAGCTGTAGGACAAGTAGAGACGTAGAGGCACAGAGAACATCAAAAGGGAGGTGGGAGCCTGGGGCGGGACTGCACCTCCAGCCCCCGCGGTTCGGGAGCTGAGTTTTCGTGCAAGGAAGGTGCCAGTAACGCCCACGTAGATTGGCAGCGCCAACGTACATCACCGTCGGGAGACGTGCCCAGCTGGCACTGGCAGCCAAAGGAGTAGCGTTAGGTGGGTGCGCACGATGTCCAGGCGAAGGCGCTCAGGGTCATGGCGTAGCCCTCCAGCTGAAAGCCTTCCACCATGAAGCTGGCACGCCACGAAGCTCTGGCTGTTGGAGCGCACCAGCAGCGCAGCCGCAAGGGCCGCGTCCGCCGACGCAATGGAGTCGCAGTCGGCCGTGATGCTCAGCGTGTCATGGCAGAGAGAGGAGCCTCCAAAATGCAGGTTATAAACGACGTTGCTTCCGCGAACGAGCTTTCAGTAGTGAAGTCCGCCCAGGCCGGCGCGTTAACCTGCCGGAAAGCTGCAGGGGCAAGCTTGCAAGGATTACGTTGAGGGCGCTCTGGAGTGTGGTCTTGCTGGCTGAGAGCGCGGCGTTCGTGGCTACAAGGCCAGCAGCGATGCTGCTTCCGTGCACGGCCACCTGTCCGTTCGTGGTGGCCAGGGCCGCTGCCGTGGCCAGAGGCACATTGCCGGCGCCAGCGCGCTGCTGTCCAGCTTTAAGGCCAGCTCTGCGGGACTTGGTCGGCCACTTGCGCGTAGGGTGTGAGAGCAAGGGCCAGTGTTGTCTCGAGGTTGCCCGTGAGAGGTCCTTCAAACATGTTTTCTTAGGAGTGACCGAAGTCTGGTCGTAGCGCTGGGTTGTCGCGTCACGAGCAAGGTCCTTGGCAGGCTGTCGCGCCACGGAAAACCTTGCGAAGAACGACCTCTGGAACTCGGGAACTTGGCCGCTTTTGCGCACTTTTTCGGCCCAACAGAGAGCGGTGACGAAGCGGTGACAAACGGTGACAAGCTCGGCGGGATGGAATTTGCTTGCTTTTCCGCACAGAAAACGGAATCGAGAGACTGGAGCCTGTTTTCAACCGAAAACGAGTCTAGAGGCTGAGGCACCCCGCTTGCTGTCTGGTGACATCGGAAAAAACGTTCAGCAGGATGGAGAATTTGGCTGTTTTGCAGGGTTTTGTGACCAAAAAACCCAAATAATTAGGCTACTATAAGCTCTTTACTACTAGTGTCAGGAGCCTACCAGGCGGAATAGAATCCATCTGGGAAACTCCCTCTAACCTGCCGAACGCATTCGTCGCCTAATGCGGCTTCGTCACCGGGTCTAACGCGGCAACCTGCCGAAGGATAACGGAGAGGTAACTGACGGCACGCACGTCACTGCAGAGCAGCTGGCCCTCGCTCTGACGCCCTACGCACAAGCGGCTGACCTGGCCGTGAACACGGCAGCCTCAGGCAACAACGCAGCCGCCATCCAGTCCCTGGACGACCGAGCTGGCCTCAAAGCTGGACAGCAGCGCACTGGCGCCGGCCACGGCAGCAGCCCTGGCCACAACAGACAGGCAGGTGGCTGCGCACGGCAGCAGCATCGCAGCGCTGCAACGGGTCTCTCCAACAAGGCTGACCAGTCGGCCTTCGACGTGCTGGAGGGTGTGGTGGCTACGAAGAGCACCCCCGACGGCGTGGACCTGAAGCTGTCGAACTACAGCACCATGGCTCCATCGCCTCGGCCAACAACGCCACGGTGGCAGCCAACTACGGCCTCAAGACGGTGGTGGACCAGCACTCCCTCGACATCGCAGCAAGGATCACGCCGCTGGAGGTCGACACCAAGGTGGCCAACGCTCTCCTGGGCGTCGTCGCCGCCGCAGATAGCAGCCGCCCCTGGACGCAGTCACCACGCCAGTTCTTGACGCCGCCCTCGCCGTCAGGCGGTGCCAGCATCTCGGCGCTCCAGAAAGCCAAGGCCGACGCGTCGCTGCTGGCCTCGCCAGCGAGATCACGCTCCAGAGCGCCCTCGACGCAATCCTCGCGGAGCTCGCCGCCCTGCAGCTTTCCGGCAGCGGCGGAGTTGCTAACGCGCCGGCCTGGGCGGGCTTCACGACTTGGAAGCTCGTTCGCGGAAGCAGCGTCGTTCACAACCTGCATCTGGAGGCTCCTCTCTCGGCTGCGCTGGCCAACGGCAACGACACGCTGAGCATTACGGCCGACTGCTACCCATGGCGGCGGACGCGGCCCTTGCGGCTGCGCTGCTGGCCTACTACACCTCCACGCCTACTGCGCACCATCCGCACCATCAAGGAGGCCATGTTGCGTCGCATAGCAGCCGGAGCGGGCCGGCGGGGCCAGTGGCACCTCATGCTGCCTGACATCTTGAGCCAAATCAACGGAAGGAAGCACGCCGGCGCCGAACCTCGCCTACTCTGACCCCGAAATGGCTGAGATTGCTCTGCGCAACATCGAGCGCAGGGCCAAGCACAAGGTGACCCGCCCGGAATCAAGGTCGGAAAATATGGTTGGGGATATGGTTCGGATCAGGGTTAAGCCGATCGAAAGCAGGGGCTCCTACAGGGTCAACGAGATAGCCTGGAGCGAAAAGGTATACAGGGCCTCCGCCGAGAGCGGGGAGATGGGGGCAAGGTTTGGCTTGGAGGGGTGGCCCGGAAAAGGTGGTGCACAGGGATCTCCGAAAAGTCCCCGCAGGGTGTCTGGGAGCAGGCGCGTCTGGACTTCTTGGCGCCGCCGGGCGGAGTTGCAAAGTTCCCTGGAGCCTTCGGCGGGTTGATCCCCGGGCTGGCAGCAGTCGGTGGGCACGCCCAACCTGTGCAGCATGCAGATCACGGCCTTCAAGCCAAAAACCCTGAAAATTGCATAATTTTCAACCAGCTGAACTTGTCACCAGCATGTCACCGCTTCGTCACCGCTCCGTTTTTTAGTGCAAAAGCGCTCAACCCCGAAAAGTTCGTTTTTTTGTGTTAGACGTCAAGTGTGGTGCCTCGTCGGTCGAAATCGGGCTCCAGACGCTCGCCGTGCTCTGGATTCCGTTTTCTGCAGGCAAATTCCACGCTGAGCTTGTCACCGTTCGCCTTCGCTTTGTCCGCCTCTTTTGGGTCGAAAAAGTGCGCAAAAGCGGCCTAGTTTCCAAGCTCGTTGCAGGGTTTTCCGCGGCCCGACAGCCGAGAACCTGGCTCGGAGCGCGACAGCGCCAAGGTTTCGGCTTGTGACACGTCAGCCCGAACTTGTCACCGCCTTTGTTACCGGTGCAAAAAAGCGCTCAAAGCGGCCAACTCCGAAAAGTGCGTTTTTTTCGCGGCAGACGGCAAGTGGGATGCCTGAGCCTTAAGTTTCGCTTGTTTTCGGTCGAAAGCAGGCTCCAGACGCTCACTTTGCTCAGGATTCCGCTTTCAGCCCGGAAAACAGGCGAATTCCATGCCGCCGAGGCTAAAGGTGTACCACGGCCCATGTCGCCCCCTGACACAAGCTTTCGGTCTTTGTCCTAGAAAACTATGCACGCAACGCATAGCCACATCGTCAATTCATCATGTGCTACATAGGTCAATTCATCATGCCTAGGTGTCAGTACTGTGTCCCAAGCGTTTTGACCAACGCTATTGGTCAATTCGTCATAACCACGGTACAGCGAGGTATCATAAGTGAAGGATAAGTGAAGGATACTTTCCCTCACTTCTTGTCCTGCTAGCCTAGCACGGAATTGAGGGATATTTTCAGACCAAGGTGTCCGACACCATCGACCACTTCGTCGCTCCACGGTACAGCGAGGTATCATAAGTAAAGGATAAGTGAACGATATTTTCCCTCACTTCATGCCCAGGTAGCCAAGCACGGAATTGAGGGATATTTTCCCTCAAAGCATCGCACGACCACGCTACGACAAGATGACTCCATCGATTTTGCCCGAAAATCCTGGCCCATAGCGACTCAAGGGGGCCGTTGCGAAAGTACAACACCCCATCGTTACGAATTTGTGTAACGACTACAGTTGCTGGACGTGTGCGGCATGCAACCTGCCATCATGCGTCGCACAAGACCGCAAAGTCGAAGTGGTTGCAAGAACACTCCGCCCGCAATTGCGGCGCAGCGCAGGTGGAGCTCGTTTGTTTGCAAAATGCAGCGCAAAGCGGCCCCCATTTTGGGGCCCGGAACGTGGGCCCCAAAAGGGGGGCCGCCGAAGCTGCTCGTTATCCTTCTTAAGAACTGGGGCAGGCGGGGCTCGTTTTTGGGGCCGCTTTTTGGACCCCAAAATGGGGGCCGCTTTTTGCGTTAAAAACATCGCCGAAGCGGAACGCGCAACGCGCGAACACGTCAGCGCGCGCAAACGAGCCTGCCCGAAACTTTTAGTCGTCGGCCGCTCGTTGCAGCGCGCTAGTTCCAAAAAGTTGGCCCAGCGCGGACAGGGGGGGCCCTTCTGGAGGTTTCGGTTTTTGCTACAGGTTGTGGACCTTGTTTTGGGGAGCGGAAAGTGGCTCAAGTTTTGGAAGGCGGCAGGTCGCTTGTTCTCTGGGTGTTGGCTTAAGGGCGCGCGCGCCGCAAGTCGGCCGGACTGGCTGGCTTGTTGGTTGGTTGGTTGGTTGGCAGGTTGGGCTGATTGGCTGGCTGGCTGGCTGGCCGGTCCGTCGGTCGGTCGGTCGATGGGTTGGCTGCTTGGTTGGTTGGTCGGTTGAGGTTGGCTTGTTGGTTGAAGGCGTGGTTTCTTGGTTGGTTGACTGTGATTGGGCGGGCGTGAGTTGATTGACTGGCTGTCCAGCAGGCTGTGGTTTAGGCAAGTGCTTTGCCGCGAGCCGAATGTTTGAAGCATGTTTTGTGTAGTTGCTGATGATTTTGAGGTGCTCTGGGGTGTTTGAGGCTGCTTTGAGGCGGTTTTGTTCATGATTTTCACTGGTTTGAGGTTGTCTGTGTTTGCAGTGGTTTGAGGCTGTGCGTGGCCGCATTTTGATAAGTTTGAGTGAAGGTTTGAAGTGCTTTCCACTTACGCTGGTTTTGATGCCTTGGGGACTCTTGTTCATGTTTTGTGTAGCTACCGTTTTGAGGCCGAGGTTTAAGGCGCTTTTGCTTTGTCCGTGCTCTGGGGTGTTTCATGAGGCTGCTTTGAGGTGGCTTTGTTCGTGATTTTCAATGGCTTGAGGCCAGTTTGAGGCAGGTTTGAGGCCTGTCTATGTCTTGCGGTGGTTTGAGGCCACGTGGCCACATTCTGAGAAGTTTGCTCCACGCTTCGCATTGTGAGGCCTCGGGGACTCTTGTGCGGTCCCGGTGACTTGGGCATTCAGACTTTCAATTTAATTTTGCTCCTAAGTCCTCCTAGACACGCAATGTAGGCGCGCAGTTTGGTGTGGCGGAGAAGGTTGGGGCTCTTGGCCGTGACTTGGGCGAAGTTCCGGACCAAAATTCTGTTTGGCGGCAGCCTTGTTGAGTCAAAGGCGCGTCCGGCGTTGGGGGGACTCCAGTATTATATAGATTCGAGTCCCCGCAGGCCTCGAATGTGTTGTGCTACAGTGTGATTCGCGCAAAAACCAAGGCCTCGGACGGGCCTCGAGAGGCCTCGGGAGGCCTCGAAACCTTGAAAACAAGGCTTCGAGAGGATTCGAAAGGCCTTGAAACGCTTGGAAACGCTCGTCGAAACGCTGGGAAACAAGGCCTCCGGCAGCGCGCGACAAGTCACGACAAAGACAGTTTTTGTCGCCAAACACAAAACGTAAATTTGTACTCCGGCCCAGCTTTGTACTCCGCGGCTCCTTTGAAAACCTTTTGTTTTCCTTTTTTTTTTTAAGTTTTCTAATACCAGACTGGCGGAGTAGCGGAGTAGGGGCCTTGGATTCCTGTGTCCCTGGCAACGAAAATTACTCCACGGACGTTGGGCCAAACAGCTTTTGTTTGGAGTTCAATTGGAGCTGACCGGCGCGGTGGGGCTGGCGAAGCTGCGCTTCGGTTTTGCGACTTGGCGCTGACTCCCGGTGAAACACATTGGGCAGGCGGCCCCCAAAACTGGGTCCAGAAACCGCTCCAAATCTGAGGCCGTGCGGACGGGCCTCCCCAGTTGCTGGACGTGTGCGGCATGCAACCTGCCATCATGCGTCGCACAAGACCGCAAAGTCGAAGTGGTTGCCAAAATGCAGCGCAAAGCGGCCCCCATTTTGGGGCCCGGAACGTGGGCCCCAAAAGGGGGGCCGCCGAAGCTGCTCGTTATCCTTCTTAAGAACTGGGGCAGGCGGGGCTCGTTTTTGGGGCCGCTTTTTGGACCCCAAAATGGGGGCCGCTTTTTGCGCTTGGGCATTCAGAGTTTTAATTTAATTTTGCTCCTAACTCCTCCTAGACACGCAATGTAGGCGCGCAGTGTGGGGAGAAGGTTGGGGCTCTTGGCCGTGACTTGGGGGAAGTTCCGGACCAAAATTCTGTTTGGCGGCAGCCTTGTTGAGTCAAAGGCGCGTCCGGCGTTCGGGGGGGCTCCAAAATTAGTATTATATAGATTCGAGTCCCCGCAGGCCTCGAATGTGTTGTGCTACAGTGTGATTCGCGCAAAAACCAAGGCCTCGGACGGGCCTCGAGAGGCCTCGGGAGGCCTCGAAACCTTGAAAACAAGGCTTCGAGAGCGCTTGGAAACGCTCGTCGAAACGCTGGGAAACAAGGCCTCCGGCAGCGCGTGACAAGTCACGACAAAGACAGTTTTTGGCGCCAAACACAAAACGTAAATTTGTACTCCGGCCCAGCTTTGTACTCCGCGGCTCCTTTGAAAACCTTTTGTTTTCCTTTGGTTTTTTAAGTTTTCTAATACCGGACTGGCGGAGTAGCGGAGTAGGGGCCTTGGATTCCTGTGTCCCTGGCAACGAAAATTACTCCACGGACGTTGGGCCAAACAGCTTTTGTTTGTTCAATTGGAGCTGACCGGCGCGGTGGGGCTGGCGAAGCTGCGCTTCGGTTTTGCGACTTGGCGCTAACTCCCGGTGAAACACATTGGGCAGGCGGCCCCCAAAACTGGGTCCAGAAACCGCTCCAAATCTGAGGCCGTGTGGACGGGCCTCCCCAGTTGCTGGACGTGTGCGGCATGCGACCTGCCATCATGCGTCGCACAAGACCGCAAAGTCGAAGTGGTTGCAAGAACACTCCGCCCGCAATTGCGGCGCAGCGCAGGTGGAGCTCGTTTGTTTGCAAAATGCAGCGCAAAGCGGCCCCCATTTTGGGGCCCGGAACGTGGGCCCCAAAAGGGGGGCCGCCGAAGCTGCTCGTTATCCTTCTTAAGAACTGGGGCAGGCGGGGCTCGTTTTTGGGGCCGCTTTTTGGACCCCAAAATGGGGGCCGCTTTTTGCGTTAAAAACATCGCCGAAGCGGAATGCGCAACGCGCGAACACGTCAGCGCGCGCAAACGAGCCTGCCCGAAACTTTTAGTCGTCGGCCGCTCGCTTTGCAGCGCGCTAGTTCCAAAAAGTTGGCCCAGCGCGGACAGGGGAGGCCCTTCTAGAGGTTTCGGTTTTTGCTACAGGTTGTGGACCTCGTTTTGGGGAGCGGAAAGTGGCTCAAGTTTTGGAAGGCGGCAGGTCGCTTGTTCTCTGGTGTTGGCTTAGGGCGCGCCGGCAAGTCGGCCGGACTGCTGGCTTGTTGGTGGTTGGTTGGTTGGCAGGTTGGGCTGATTGGCTGGCTGGCTGGCTGGCCGGTCCGTCGGGTCGGTCGGTCGATGGGTTGGCTGCTTGGTTGGTTGGTCGGTTGAAGTTGGCTTGTTGGTTGAAGGCGTGGTTTCTTGGTTGGTTGACTGTGATTGGGCGGGCGTGAGTTGATTGACTGGCTGTCCAGCAGGCTGTGGTTTAGGCAAGTGCTTTGCCGCGAGCCGAATGTTTGAAGCATGTTTTGTGTAGTTGCTGATGATTTTGAGGCGCTCTGGGGCGTTTGAGGCTGCTTTGAGGCGGTTTTGTTCATGATTTTCACTGGTTTGAGGTTGTCTGTTTGCAGTGGTTTGAGGCTGTGCGTGGCCGCATTCTGATAAGTTTGAGTGAAGGTTTGAAGCGCTTTTCACTTACGCTGGTTTTGATGCCTTGGGGACTCATGAGGCTGCTTTGAGGCCAGTTTGAGGCAGGTTTGAGGCCGCCCTGTCTATGTTTTGCAGGCCACGTGGCCACATTCTGAGAAGTTTGCTCCACGCTTCGCATTGTGAGGCCTCGGGGACTCTTGTGCGGTCCCGGTGACTTGGGCATTCAGAGTTTTAATTTAATTTTGCTCCTAAGTCCTCCTAGACACGCAATGTAGGCGCGCAGTGTGGTGTGGCGGAGAAGGTTGGGGCTCTTGGCCGTGACTTGGGGGAAGTTCCGGACCAAAATTCTGTTTGGCGGCAGCTTGTTGAGTCAAAGGCGCGTCCCGCTCACTGCGCCCGCGGTGTGCGTGGCCAGGACCACGCTGCAGCCGCTGCTGAGGCGAACCGACCAGTTTGACAGCGAGACGTCCGTGGGGCCCAGGATCTGCTCTCCTATGGCGGCCACCTCGTCGGCCCCTCCGTCGTCCGGAAAGCGCACGGCTATTTGCAGGGCAGAGGCTGCCTCCGTGACGCCGAGCTTGTCGGCAAGGAGACCGTCCACTTGTGCGATGGTGTAGGGCTGAGCAGCGCGGCTGTTGCCGTGTCCTGGTCTGCGGCCGAGCCAGCGCCGAGGTGATTTGGTTGGTTGTGAACACGTCCTGGTCCGGGCCCGTCCTGTAGGCCAGCAGCGCGCCCGCGATGGCGGCCTGCGTCTGCGTGTCCTGCGCGCTTGCCGTGCGGTAGTCTCCCAACAGGGCGTCTACCTGCACCGAGGTGTAGTAGGCCAGCAGCGCGGCTGTGATGGTGGCCTGCGTCTGCGTGTCCTGCGCCGTGCCCGTTCGGTAGTCTCCCAACAGGGCGTCCGCTTGTGAGGAGGTGTAGTAGGCCAGCAGCGCAGCCGCGATGGCCGCGTCCGCCGCTGCGATGGAGTAGCAGTCGGCCGTGATGCTCAGCGTGTCGTCGCCGTTGGCCAGCGCAGCAGAGAGAGGAGCCTCCAGATGCAGGTTGCGAACGACGTTGCTTCCGCGAACGAGCTCCCAAGTAGTGAAGCCCGCCCAGGCCGGCGCGTTAACAACTCCGCCGCTGCCGGAAAGCTGCAGGGCGGCGAGCTCCGCGAGGATTGCGTCGAGGGCGCTCTGGAGCGTGGTCTCGCTGGCCGAGAGCGCGGCGTTCGTGGCGTACGAGGCCAGCAGCGTCGCGTCGGCCTTGGCCCCCTGGAGCGCCGTGATGCTGGTGTCGCGGCTAGCAAGCTGCGCTGCGACGAAGGCCTCGTGGCGAGGCCCAGCAGGGCATTTGCTATCTTGGTGTCTACCTCCAGCGGCGTGTCCAACCCGTCCACCGTGGAGAGCAGGGCGGCCAGCGCGCTTGCGTCCGCCTTGCCGGTGAGGGCGGCGTCCAGGGCTGCCGTGGTGACTGCGTTTAGGAGGGCTGCCGCTATCTTAGAGTCCACCTCAGAGGAAGTGTCGACGGCCGAGAGCAGGGCGTACGCGGTCAGCGCGCTGGCGTCCGCCTTGGAGGCCTGCAGCCCCGAGATGGAGGCGTCTCGACTTGCGAGCTTGGAGGCCAGCGCTGCGGCGGTGACGGCCCCCAGAAGAGCGTTGGCCACCTTGGTGTCGACCTCCAGCGGCGTGATCCTCGCCGCTATGTCTAGGGAGTGCTGGTCCACCGCCGTCTTCCAAGTTGAGGCCGTAGTTGGCCGCCACCGTGGCCAGCGTGGCGTTGTTGGCTGAGGCGATGGAGCCGTTCATGGCCGCCGTGGTGCTGTAGTTGGACAGCTTCAGGTCCACGCCGTCCGGGGTGCTCTTCGTGGCCACCACGCCCTCCAGCACGTCGAAGGCCGACTGGTCTGCCTTGTTGGAGAGACGTTCAGCGAGCTCTGCAGCGCGGCGATGCTGCTTCCGTGCGCGGCCACCTGTCCGTCCGTGGTGGCCAGGGCTGCCGCCGTGGCCAGGGGCGCGATTGCCGGCGCCAGCGCGCTGCTGTCCAGCTTTGAGGCCAGCTCGGCGGTGACTCGGTCGTCCAGGGACTGGATGGGGGCTCCAAAATTAGTATTATATAGATTCGAGTCCCCGCAGGCCTCGAATGTGTTGTGCTACAGTGTGACTCGCGCAAAAACCAAGGCCTCGGACGGGCCTTGAGAGGTCTCGGGAGGCCTCGAAACCTTGAAAACAAGGCTTCAAGAGCCCTCGAAAGCCCTTGAAACGCTTGGAAACGCTCGTCGAAACGCTGGGAAACAAGGCCTCCGGCAGCGCGCGACAAGTCACGACAAAGACAGTTTTTGGCGCCAAACACAAAACGTAAATTTGTACTCCGGCCCAGCTTTGTACTCCGCGGCTCCTTTGAAAACCTTTTGTTTTCCTTTGGTTTTTTAAGTTTTCTAATACCAGACTGGCGGAGTAGCGGAGTAGGGGCCTTGGATTCCTGTGTCCCTGGCAACGAAAATTACTCCACGGACGTTGGGCCAAACAGCTTTTGTTTGGAGTTCAATTGGAGCTGACCGGCGCGGTGGGGCTGGCGAAGCTGCGCTTCGGTTTTGCGACTTGGCGCTAACTCCCGGTGAAACACATTGGGCAGGCGGCCCCCAAAACTGGGTCCAGAAACCGCTCCAAATCTGAGGCCGTGCGGACGGGCCTCCCCAGTTGCTGGACGTGTGCGGCATGCAACCTGCCATCATGCGTCGCACAAGACCGCAAAGTCGAAGTGGTTGCAAGAACACTCCGCCCGCCATTGCGGCGCAGCGCAGGTGGAGCTCGCAAAGCGGCCCCCATTTTGGGGCCCGGAACGTGGGCCCCAAAAGGGGGGCCGCCGAAGCTGCTCGTTATCCTTCTTAAGAACTGGGGCAGGCGGGGCTCGTTTTTGGTTGGACCCCAAAATGAAACCGCTTTTTGCGTTAAAAACATCGCCGAAGCGGAATGCGCAACGCGTGAACACGTCAGCGCGCGCAAACGAGCCTGCCCGAAACTTTTAGTCGTCGGCCGCTCGTTGCAGCGCGCTAGTTCCAAAAAGTTGGCCCAGCGCGGACAGGGGAGGCCCTTCTAGAGGTTTCGGTTTTTGCTACAGGTTGGGGGCGCGCGCCGCAAGTCGGCCGGACTGGCTGGCTTGTTGGTTGGTTGGTTTGTTGGCAGGTTGGGCTGATTGGCTGGCTGGCTGGCTGGCCGGTCCGTCGGTCGGTCGGTCGATGGGTTGGCTGCTTGGTTGGTTGGTGGTTGAAGTTGGCCTGTTGGTTGAAGGCGTGGTTTCTTGGTTGGTTGACTGTGATTCGGCGGGCGTGAGTTGATTGACTGGCTGTCCAGCAGGCTGTGGTTTAGGCAAGTGCTTTGCCGCGAGCCGAATGTTTGAAGCATGTTTTGTGTAGTTGCTGATGATTTTGAGGCGCTCTGGGGCGTTTGAGGCTGCTTTGAGGCGGTTTTGTTCATGATTTTCAATGGTTTGAGGTTGTCTGTGTTTGCAGTGGTTTGAGGCTGTGCGTGGCCGCATTCTGATAAGTTTGAGTGAAGGTTTGAAGCGCTTTTCACTTACGCTGGTTTTGATGCCTTGGGGACTCTTGTTCATGTTTTGTGTAGCTACCGTTTTGAAGCCGAGGTTTAAGGCGCTTTTTCTTTGTCCGTGCTCTGGGGTGTTTCATGAGGCTTTGTTCGTGATTTTCAATGGCTTGAGGCCAGTTTGAGGCAGGTTTGAGGTAGTCGAAGTCCTTGCTGGTGCTGGGAGGCCGCAGGCCCAGGTGAGAGTAGTAGTGCTGGCCCGCCCGGGTCAGCTGCCCGTCCGTGCGCGAGAGCAGCGCGTAGGTGAGCACGACGGCTCCACCATTCTTTTTTTACGGGGCCATTTTTTTTTGTCCGGCCGCGCCGCATTCTCCCCCGGCCATACGTGCGCAGATGGTTGGGGAGAATAGTTTCGCACGGTTTTGCGCTGAAAAAATGCTATTACTCTAGCCCGTATATCTATATACGGGCCGGAGTAATAGCTCGTTTTGCACGATTTTTGCATGACATGATTTTGCTTGATTGTGGCATGACATGATTTTGCTTGCTTTTGGCATGACATGATTTTGCATGATTTTCGCGTGTTTTTTTTTTCACGGTGTTCCGCGCGGGACGGTGTTTTGTCGCTCGGGACGCCTCTGCTGGGGATGCTGGGGGTGTGGGGGCGCTGGGAGAGGCTTTGTTCTCGCGGCTGCGATTTGCACGGATGTCACGTTGATTTTTGCTTGATTTTGCTTGCCTTTCGGCGTGATCGACGCGGATTGAAGGTTGAAGTATGTCTTCATCGCAGCGCATCGGCCCGGACACAACAGCAGCAGCAGACCACTGGCTTGGCTCTGGCAGGGGCACAAAAAAATAGCTCGGGCAGGGCACTTTAATCATAGCTCGGGGAGGGCGCCTTAGCTCGAGGAGGGCGCTTGGCTTGATAGGGCACTTTAATCTCAGCTCGGGGAGGGCACTTGGCTTGATAGGGCACTAATCATAGCTCGGTAGGGCGCTTTAGTCGTAGCTCCTGGGATCTTGGCTCGGGGCACCAGGATCTTAGCTCGGGGAGGGCACTTAGATCTTGGCTCGGGGAGGGCACTTAGATCTTGGCTCGGGGAGGGCACTTAGATCTTAGCTCGGGGAGGGCACTTTTGGTCAGGCTGGGCTTTTTTTTGACGCCTTTTTTCCGGCCAGGCCATGAGTGGAGATGGTGGGGCAGCGGAGGACGTTGGGTGAGTTTTTTTCGTGCCGTTTTTTTGGTGCGTTGCCGTCTCCTGTCAGGACGAGAGCTGGGGGTGGTGGGAGCCTCCCCAGGCCCGGTTTCGCTCGCCTTTTTTCTTCGTTTTTTTCTCGTCTGTCAGGAGTGGGACGGCTCCGGCGGCTCGGCCCGGCGGCTGGGAGGACGACCGAGGGTTCGTAGGGGGGTGTGGGTCCTTCTTTCTGTCCGTGCCCGCCAGGAGGCGGCCTTTCTCGGTTTGCGTCGCTCGCGGAGGCCGCCGCGCGCAGGGAAGCGGAGCACAACGCCGCCAAGGCCCGTCCATCAAGGCGCGTTCTTCGCCGTTCGGATGTCGGCCTTTCTTTTTTTTTTCTTCCTGTCAGGACGAGCGGCTCACCGCGGCGGAGACCCGCGCTTCCACCGCGGAAGCGCGGGTCTCAGTTTTGGAGGCAGAGAAGGCGCGACCTTTTTTTTCGGGGTTGGGCGGGACCCGCAAATCCGTTTTGCAGGCGGCATTGATGGAGGAGCTCGCCGCGAAGGCCCGTTTCCCTTCCTTCTTTTCCCCCCCCCCTTTTTGGGGTTTTTTCCTTGTCAGGCCACTCGCGTGGCCGTGCTCGAAACCGAGCTCCGCGGCGAGAAGGTTTGGGCCCGAGGCTTTCAGGCCGGCGCTGCCGGGCGTCTTTTTTTTCGTCTTTCCTGCCCCCCGTTGCGCCCCGCCAGGCGGACGCTCGCGCGTTCTGGCTGGAGCTGGAGCGCTTGAAGGCTCATCCGTCGACCGTTGAAATCGATCGGCCTCGCTTTCGTGTCAGGGGTAAGAGTGCCTGCAACCTGCTCGCGTACGGCAACGGCCTCGCCGACTGGCGCAAGGCGAACCGGATGGCGGGCATCCCACCCGCACTGCAGGCCCTCAAGGACGAGCTCGCGACCGCTCGGACGCACATGGCGTCGCACGCCCCCCAGTCGTGGAAGGATGCTGTCAGGGATGGGAAGCACCCCGAGCTGACGGTGGGGAGTCTTGTGTGCCAGATCAGAGAGCGCGCGGACCTCGACGCGCTGGGGCGTATGATCCCGGAGGACGTGACGATCCACGGCTGGCTGGGAGACAGCATCCTCGTCTGAAGGAAGATGAGGACCGCGAAGGGCCGTTGCCCCCGATTCAACGCGAACGCGGGCGTGTGGATGCACACCGGCGGGCAGGCGTACTGCCGCGGCGAGCTCTTGAAAGACGCCCTCTGCAAGGTGCTGTGCACGCCCCGGCGGGGCGTCGACAAGGACGGCAAGACCCGGCTGCTCCCGGGCGACGACCCTCTCTTCCACACGGCCCGGTCCTTTCGGCTGTGGGAGGCATGCTGGACAAGGTGACTCCGGATCTGTCCCTTCCGGATTTGGACAACAGCGGCAACCCGCTGATGCGGCGCCTCGTCAACTTCAAGGGGCCCTACTGCCTCGAGTTCTCCGACCCGCCTCACGTCACGGCTGCCAGCACTGACAAGGAGCTGCTGAATGCCCTCGCGATGTGCGTGCCCACTACTACTTCGGACCGCACCTCGCGCCTGGTCCCCAGGAGCTTTGAGGAGTACAGACACCCGGAGAAGGCTGTCGCGGCCCCCGAGGGCCCCGCGCCCGTCATGTGCCTTCCCAAGCATGTGAAGGCGCGGCTGGAGGCCTGCTCTCACAACCACCCCGCATTCCGGAAGATCATCTACAAGACCCACAACGACTGGGGCGCTGCCATCTTCCAGTACCGTCTGGCGGGCAAGCCGGTGGTGGGCCGGCCGTCACGGAGTTCGCCAGCTACCTGGATGACGGCCAGGCATCGACAGGGAAGGGCGCGCTGCGGGAGCTGTGCGAGGAGTGCTGGGCCCGTTCAACCAGCGGGGATACGTGGCGGTCATGACACAGGAGGCGCTGGTCGTCCAGAAGACCGAGAAGCCCCCGAACCTCGAGGGACGATTTCAAGCCCACCCAGGACCTGTCCGGCGCCGTGCGTCAGATCAGCGGGGGCAACAACTTGACCGCGGCGAGGAAGTTCAACGGCATGCTGATGATCTGTGCCAACAGGCTTTGGAGGTCCGACGAGGAGTGGAAGGGCGCGGATCGCCGCCGGTTGACCGGCCTGCCCTTCCAGGTCGAGTTTGTGGACCAGCCGCACGGGCCAAACCAGAGCAAGAAGGACAGCTCCGTGAAGGAGAACATCAAGTCCTATTTTCCCGAGTTCTGGTTCCTGATGCGCGTGCTGTGGCTCTCCGCCAAGCCGTTCCCCCGCAGCGACCACATCGAACCCCGGCACAGCAGGACGATCGGCATGGTGCAGGACCTGCTGAACTTCGGCCGCTCCCCCGCGGATGTGCCGGACCGCGAGCCCGGGATCTTCGTGAGGGACTGCCTCGTGCAGTACCACCCTTCCGAACCTGCGGCGAGATCGAGGAGGCCCTTGCGATCCGGCGTGGAGCCGACCAAGGCTCGGGAGCTCTTGAGGTCCGTGCTCGAACCGCAGAGGGGGTACGCCCTTGTCGCGCGCGGAGGGCGCCGCAGGACCTCCGTCAACGTCTACAAGCTCGACGGCGCCGTGCTGACCCTTTGCGGGCGGTGAGTTTTTTTTGAATCCGCACAGATCCAAATCCGTACAGATCCAAACCCGCACAGATCCAAATCCGTACAGAGAGGAAAAAAACCGACTGGTGTTCTTGCAAATCCAGCATGCGTCAAAGGCGCCCAGGTCCCAGACCAGCTGTTTCCCTCCCGCGGCCAACGCCTTGCATCCTCATGGCCTGGGTCTGAGTTTCAGACAGCCTTATAGGAACTTATAGGAACCTATAGGAAACCTATAGGAGTCGCATAGGAAACCCGTAGGAAGCCTGTAGGAACAGGGCAAGAGAAGGAAGATGAGTCTTCCTACAGCTTTTTTTGATTTCCTACATGTTTCCTACAAGGTTCCTATAGGTTCCTATAGGTTCCTATAAGGACCCCAACAACCCTCGGACTCACTGCCATGGTTTGATACTGGTTCGCCCAACGCGTTGGAGTTTGATACCCAAACCCTAACCCAGGGACATTTGCACGGTTTTGGGCCACAAAATGCTATTCCTCCAGTGCTTACCTAAATTAGGCACTAGAGGAATAGCTTTTGCACGGTTTGCCCACGCCAGCCCCGTTTGTTTGATACTGGTCCGCCCAAACCGGCTTCGGCAGGCTCCGGGAATTCCCCCGCCGAGAAGGCCTAGCAATGCCTAAAAACCAGTATTTTTGCAAAGAAGGCTAGTCGAGGGTCCTGGGCCGCGGAGGCGCCAGGAAGTCGTCCCAGAGCTGCAGCAGCTGTTCGACTCCGAGGCCAAGCAGTAAACGCCCGGACATGAATGAGGACCTGAGGCTGGGCTTCGCCTCAAACGACTTCGCAGGAACGAAGTGGAAGAACCTGATGGGCACCCCAGGTGGGACGGCGCCGAGATGATCACGCTCGACTACTCGACCTCACCAGCATGCTCTACGGGGTGTGCAAGGACTTCCAGGGCCGGCTGGAGGAACCATCAAGGCCGTCTACAAGGCTCCCCGCACAGGCTTCGGCAGCCTGGCGCAGACGCTGCGGCAGGCTCAGGTGCGCGACAGCATCTCCAGAAAGGAAGTGAAGGCGTTCTGGACAGTCTCCGGGTGAACCAGGACTGACTGCAGAGAGGCTACAACGCTTCGTGCCTCTCAAGCCCATGAACCAGGTGGACCTGGCAGACATGGCGGCAAGCCCTACCCCTTCATGCTGGTGGCCATCGATGCGCTGACCAAAAAAGTGGCCGCGGACCGTCTTGCGACCACCGCCGCAGCGGGCATGAAGAAGGTGTTCCAAGCCCTGGGGGTGCCGGCCAACGTGTACTCCGACGACGGCTCCAAGTTTAAGAGGGAGTTCAAGGAGCTGATGGATTTCTGGGACATCGAGAAGCAGGTGACCAGGGGCCACGCCTACTTCGCAGAGCGCGCCATCCGCACCATCAAGGAGGCCATGTTGCGTCGCATAGCAGCCGGAGCGGGCCGGCGGCCTCATTCTGCCTGACATCTTGAACCAAATCAACGGAAGGAAGCACGCTACCACGCAGGTGGCGCCGAACCTCGCCTACTCAGACCCCGAAATGGCAGAGATTGCTCTGCGCAACATCAAGCGCAGGGCCAAACACAACTCCAAACCCTTTCCAGAAAATGAAATTGATTGCGCCTTATCTCACGCTAGCGCTGAGAGCGCGAGTTTGGTCAGGGCCTCTCCTCAAAGTTCCGGACCGGTCCGGAACTGTGAGGGGAGTCCCCGCCGAAACTCGGGTTCTCAGCGCCAGCATGAGATTGGCGCAATTAATTTACTTTGCAGGAAAAGGTTGGAAAAACAGCCCTCACACCCAACAGGGCAAGCTCTCTCTTAAGAGGCACTTCCCCAAGCTCATCGGTGAAACTATGCGCTGTGAGGAGCGGGAGCGCAGCATGATGATTCTCCGCTGGCAGCTGGGCCACCGCATCGAGATCATCGGGGAAGAGCGTGAGCGAGCGGTGTGGGCGGAGGCGCGCGTTGATGAGCTTGAGGAGGATGTCGCCAGTGAAACTATACGCTGTGGCGGCTGGACCGCCGCATCAAGTTCCTCGAGGAAGAGAACGAAGATCTTCGCGAGCGAGCGGTGCTGGCGGAGGTGCGCGTTGATGAGCTTGAGGAGCTGGAGCGCAGCAACATCCGCTGGCAGCTGGAACGCCGCATCGAGATCCTCGAGGAAGAGAACAGAGAAGAAAAAAGTACGCCGAATGCTCAAATGGTCCCAAATGCTCAAATGGTCTAAAAAAAACCCGCGCAGCCACTTTAAGCTATCATGACTTCCTGCAAGGCCTTCCGATGCGTGCAGGCATGGCTTCTGGAAAAGCCTGCCGCGTGGGTGGACGAGGACGCTCCCTGCCTTGCGGCCGCTCTGATGGCCCAGCGGCCTCCCACCAAGCGGCCTCGCGAGGATGCGCTGCTTGAGGCCGAGCGCTTGCACCAGCGCGACCGCATGGGACTCGGAGGCGAAAGTCGAAGACCTCGAAGAGAGCCTCTAATACCTGAAGGAGTCCTCAAAGAGGTGAGCTACGTCTGCCAAGGCCACGCGCGCCCGCAGAGCTTGCCCTGCGCTGGTTTGAGAGTGATCGGGCGTGGCGCGGGCGGTGGGAATATTGGGACTTGGTCGTAGATTATGGGGGCTCGCCGCCCCAATCCAGCACGGAGAAGCTCGTCAGTGAGTGGCGGGCGGAGCTGTCGGATGTAGAGACGTAGAGGCACAGAGAACAGAGTCTTAAAAGGGAGGTGACTGCACCGCTTTAATAGGAGAAGGGGTTTTGATCCCTCTTTCCTTTTTTGAGCCCACCCACCCGCCCTATCAAAGCTCAGGTGAAAAACCTTGATGTGCAAGGCTCGCAAGCTTTAATAGGACTTGCGTTCCATTCGCACATTGTGCCAGCGTGCATATTCTGCTGAGTTTGGCCTTTTTGCCGGACACGTGCGAGGACGCATTCCTCCGGCATCTGTTCCGGACTCAGTCCGATAAGTGAGGACGCATTCCTCAGCACCCCTCACGAGAGCACGCTTTGCTTCGTGTGGGACGCAACCTTACAGGACCAGCTGTGGGTCCTATCATTGGAGGACGCTTTCCTCAATCTCGCACACCAGTCACACGCATTGCTTCTTGATGTGCCAGAATACCTCCAGTGTTGTTTCACTCCCCTGGGCAACACGTTGAACACGCGTTGTTAAGTTTGGGGGTATCTGTGCAGGCTCCGCATGGGGATGCAGGTGAAGGGGATGGACACGCTTTGTCATCCCTCCTGCATCCCCGAGCCTGGACTTCTGAGCAGCGCCTAATAAAAAAGGAGCGGAACGATTGGGTCGGTCTGGCTTGTGTTTTGTATTGCTTGTTCCCTCTAACGCGTGGGAAACACTGAAGGAGGGGTGAACATGCCCCCTGCTCTGGGTGCACCGGAAGCAGTGCACTTTCCACCAACCCGGTTAAAAAGGAATGCGCGCTCTTCTCGCTTCGTGGGTTTCGTTTTGTGAGGGTTGTTTGGGTTCAAGCTAGGAGCAGTGCAACAGGTCTTAACGCAACATAAGTTTTTCTTTAGGTGCATTTTTGTCAACGATTTACTATTAGTTTAAACCAAGAGAAACTCACTTC
The DNA here is from genome assembly GCA_963377175.1 of Effrenium voratum. NCBI lineage: Eukaryota > Dinophyceae > Suessiales > Symbiodiniaceae > Effrenium > Effrenium voratum. Next base: position 38,183 of record CAUJNA010001631.1, on the reverse strand, counting down.
AATAGATGTTACATATAACATCATAGTAATGATCACAGACAAAATGCCGATGACTCGACACTGGAAGAAACACAAGGGCGTATTGTAACCGCACAGACACGGTTGGACAAAATGATCAAAGATAGTGGCATTGAAACGTCGCCTGACTTTGAAGAAAGTAGTCCAAAATAGAAAGCAGTCAAAAAACAACTGATAAAGACAGTTTTGAAGATTTCGGGCTGAAAATGCCAAGTGGTTGAAAACATTGTGTTTTTAGTCATTTTGCATGATTAAATTAATCATTGTTCAATACTTTTGACAGTAACACTGTTTTCATTTTTTTTGATTGTTTTTTTTCAATCGGAGAAGGAGGTATGCCGTAATATGATTTGAATCCCCTATTGCCGTGTCCCTTCTTTCATATCAGTGTTCTATTTTTTGACTTGAATGACCATCTGTGTAATGCCAAATTAGTGGTTAGCCACCAACGTTGCAGCTCATTTACAACCAGATCAACTCCGCTAGGGAGACTTGCAAAAGTGGTTATGACTTAAGAGTTGGAACTCCGTGAAAAAAGGTTGGCGGGCATTCATCCCTACTTGAATGTGTTCCTGCCAGGGACTCATTTCAAAGTGGCCAGGATGATAAACCAGAAGGTCAACACTGCATGTCAGTTAGTATTTGGGCATGGACTTCAGTTAGGGACTCTGTGTGGACATTAGACATTGGTCCACCAACCAGAAACGAGGTGGTTCTGCTAGACCAACCTTGACCCATCTGGTCGTGGCCTGCAAAGGCGCGCTTCAAAACAGCAACTGTTTCCATTCCAGAGCGGAGCGCGAAAGTGTCGCCACTGTGTGTTCTCAGTAGTTGCTATTGGAGTCTGCGGCCTGTCATCCCCATCTTGAACTGGAGGAATGCCAGCTCCGAGGTTCTCCATGGATGGCAAAAGGAGGTAGAGTGCTAGGCAAGACTGGCATCCTTGATGTTCTGGTCTGCATGTCAATATCAGTGGCTGTTGCCTTGGGGTGCTTAAGCTGCCTGTAGCTGCAAACCAATTTCCCGCACTCCACCAGATGTTTTTGGCTCATGCCCGGACCCACCTTTCTGATACCAGAATCTCCCAAGATACTGGAGCTGCAAAGGCTTTAGTCCCCCCTTTCTAAGACATAAACAAATCCCGAACAAACACATTATAGTACCTTGCAGTTCCGTACCCGACAAATCCCCGGCACCAAATCGTGTTTTCACAGAGTGCTCCCCCCTTCCAACGACCAATGTTCTATCGAGCTTCTCTTTGCTCAGGCACATGCGCATTTGCGTCGTTTCTTACGCCCACCCAGGCCATTCTCCAAAGACTCTTCGCTCCTTGAACACCAGGCTACTTTTGGTCCGCCACAAGCTTTTAAGCGACTCCATGCTCCTTTCCGTCGAGGACTAGTGAATATTGCCTTGTCGAAGTCGGAGCAGTAACCCGGATAAAAAGGAAACCACTTGCTGGCTTTGACGGGTTCTGGAATGTCGCGGTTGGAGCAGTGTAAGCTTCCTAAAGGACATCCGGACCGCTTAGTGCACTTTGTGACAAAACCAGTCTGAAAGATGGGGCTGCAGCTATTCCCTTGGGCTGTGCGGGTTTTGAGTGAAATGATGGACTTATTTGTCAAGTTCACTTATTCACGCTTGTTGGATGTGTTGGGAATTTTGCAAACTCTGCAACACTCATATTGCATGCTGGGTTTGGGACAGCCATCTCTCAGAAATTCAGGTGTGGCGTGCGGTCAGGAGGCCTTTTGGAGCTTTGCTTGGCTTACAGCTTCAGAGGTTCGTTTTGGTGGAGCCATGGGCGTGCGGATATCCGTGCCGCCGGCATGTATCGAGTTCGCTTTTGTCCCATATCCGTTTCAGCGGCCTTTCAGAGGCCTGTTCTCCTTTTTTTTTTTGGTGAATGGAGTAAGGTACAGCGGTCCTTAGAATACGGCATTGAATCCTTGCTTTGTCCTCTGGAACCGTTTGTTGAATGTTTTGTTTTTTCCTTTTTCCCTCATGAGCTGTCAGCATTTCATTTGATTCCCAGCACGTTTTGCGCTTAGCCTCTGCTTCAGGCAAGGCCCGGTTGCGCAGGGGGCCCCGGACTTTGCCGCTTGGGAGCCCTCCAGCTGGATCGAGTACCACGGTTTTTGGTTTCGGAGCGTAGCTGTCGCATGAGACGGGTGCCCATCGCCATGCTTTCAGGTTCTCGCAGCGCTGCTTGCCGCATGCTCGGTGTTGACTTGCTCGCTTTCCTGCAGGCGGGCTTGTGCATCGGGCGATGTATCTCGCGAGTGAAGCGTGATTGTCACTTCTGCAAGGTTCTTCCAAAGTCTATGATTTTCCATGTCATTCTTTGAGATTCGGGCATTTTCACAAGCCATCCCATCCCATGAGGCGAGATGTTTGGTCATTTCATATCTCATGTTGCGGGTTCGCAAGCTCTCGCAGCGCTCTCGGGACCCGAAAGTCATTCCCCTTCCTTGCCATGGCCATTGAATGTGGCAAACCATGCGACAGAAGCGGGCGGGCTACGATCAATTGTGTGTTTAGGTGTGACCAGGTCCTCGAATCAGGCCCTTGCTCCAAGGATTGATTGAACAAATCTAGTGCTACCTTCCATTTCCATTCTTTCCAGGGCTCCGTCTTTCTAGAAAACCTCCAGAATCCCAGGGAAACGGCCGGTTTTTGAAAAGAAAAATGGTTTAAAAGAATGGGGAATGAACTGTTAGAAATAAGGATGGTCAATGCAACGATTTTAGACAGTCAAGATTCTTAGGGCAAACTTCCCCCCGGAGCTGGCCGTTGCCAGGTCGCTGGCCGTCGGCAAGGTGGGCTGAACATATGCGGCTGTCTGTGTGTGTGTGTGTGTGCGCAAGGGAAACCAAAAGGAAGCCAAACACCCTTTTGGAAGCTCCTTTGTTTTGACACATACCCATTTGGAATGCACCCTCTCTTCACTGAATGTTGCAGAAGAGCCACAGCAGGCAGAAGCACGAATCACAATCGATTCCTGTAGCGAACAATACTGTTTCTGATGTCTTCAAGGATGCCGTGGGCAGTGCACGACTTTGGTCATGAACCGGGGACCTCCAATCCGACAGCTGGAGCAGTTGGAGTGCCGGCTGTCCAATCATCGGTCATACCTTGCAGCCTAGCGCAATTCCGACAGTGAGCAACGTGGCCATCACTCCTTGCGCGTTTGTGAAAGCGGCATTTTGTTCAATGCGGCTCAATGTCACAAAGGGTTCCCTCTGGCCTCGTCAGGATGCAACCACGAGGGATTTTTCATGTGTGTTTGACTGGATCTGACATTAAAGGGGCTTTGTGCACTGGTGGGATGGATAAGGGATCTGGGCGGAGCAGTGAGACTTCTGTGGGCAGGTTGCTGCAACGGCGCTGCGCACGGTGCTCCCAGAACCTGAACTAGCAGGGCCCGGGAGCCTGAGCGTGATGCTGGTGCAATGACGGATGGGAATTCATTGGACTGTGGGTCAAAAATAGGGTAACCCCAAAATTGAACCCTGGTAAGTTGTAGTATAGACTAAAACCTGCGGTCCATATCCTGGTGGTTTAATTTTGACCCATGCCCATCTAGGCGGCTTTCGGAAGAAACCGAGTCTTTGCATCGAGCTTTCCTCAACAGGGCTCCTTAAAAGATCTCCATTTTGCCACCATTTGAAACATGTTGCTTTTCCAACACCAAAGTAAAGTTGGACACCACCAGAAAACAAGTTGCAATGTTCGATCGGTGTTTTTCATGCATCCGCATCCCTGGCCCAAATTTGCTGGTGAGCGTGGAGGTGTGCCTTGGTCCATGTAAGGATCCCTGCTCAATTTCCAACTTGGACTTTGGATGCCTTGGGGCCGTCGGGTTGCGGGGGCTTGGGCTAGGGTGGCAGCTGGCAGGTGGCAGGGTTGGGGATCTGGGAGGTGCTGTCTGGTTTTTCGCGTTTTCTTTTTTTGACGGGCTCCCTTTTCGTTCACCCCTCGTGTATTTGTTTTTTTACCCTTCCTTGTTTTCTTACCCTCCAACCTTTTTGGGAAGCTCTCAACGAGACCTTGTTTTTCTAAGCCTCAGGCCTCAGGAGTCCCTTGGACCCCTTTGGGCCCCACCTGAGATGTCGAGGAAGCCGCATTTGATCGGCTTCTACGCCGACCAGTCCATGGAGGAGCGAACGAGCCTTGGAGTTCTTGGAAGGGTCCCTCTTTTACAGAGGAGACACAGAAATTCTGGGGGTACCTTTCATGTCCATTCTTTCCAGGAATCCTTCTTTCTAGAAAACCTCTGGAAACCCGGGGAGGATAGCTGGTTTTTGAAAAGAATGATGGTTGAAAAGAATGGGGAATCCCTGGATAAATGAATGCCTTTGCCATTTTTTGATGTTCTTACTTTTTCGGGGTGGAATGTCTAGAGCCATGATCTGCTCCTTGTGTTTGATCAACTTTGGGGCAATCGAGTTTCTCCTGGGGCGATGTATTGAACCGCGCAGGCGAAGCGGATGAAGTACTTAGGCGACCTGCTAGAGAAGGCGGGGTGAGAGTGATATAGAAGGCGTGGGGGAGCGTTCATTTTTTCTCGATTGTGATAGGGCGGGTGCATGAATTTGGCGCGGCCAGTCACTTCCTTCAGTTTGCAGGGTTGCGTTCAGGTCAGAAAGACCTTTCTAGTTCTAGAGGCTTGTTTCAGGGTCGTTTGTTGAGCAACCCTTATCTTCATCGTTATTTTTGAGGAACACCAGGGATGCAACAGCAGGATCTCTCTGTGTGACTTCGCCCAGGAGATTCCCGGGGTCCACATTGTGTGGTTGGAGGCCGCGAGGGCGATGGACCGGCAGCCGGGATCTGCGGAAGAGTCGTGGTTGGGGGTTGACCAAAAGGTCCCTAAGACATGGGATGACCATTGGAGGAAACCGCTGAAAACATGATGTTTCAACCGCCCGGAAAAAAATGTGCGGGAGCGGAATATTGATCGACCCCCATGTTGAGATTGGCAAACCTTTGGGTTCTTCGCCTTCGAGTGTACCCCACTTTTTTCCAATCATGGCTCCTCGTCTTCTGACCCTCCCAGAAAGGACATGTCGCTTTTTATGGTTCAGCTCGGGTGAATTCTGTTGAGCGGTTTCCCTTGGTGGTTTCCCTTGGGTGGTTTCCCTTGGGTGGTTTCCCTTGGGTGGATTCCCTTGGGTGGTTTCCCTTGCTTGGGTGAATTCTCTTGGGTGAATTCCCTTGGGTGGATTCCCTTGGCTGGTTTCCCTTGGGTGGTTTCCCTTGGGTGGAATCTCTTGGGTGGTTTCCCTTGCTCTTTCTCGGCAGGCCTGGGACAATCCGCTGAACGAGCGCCTCCGTGCCACCATCGACCTCAGGCGCTGCCAAAGAAGATGTGCTCAGTAAGCGGCCCGGGGCCCCTGGGATCCCCAATGAACGAAGCTCCATATGGCTGTGGCTCAAAAAACCGGTACCAAAATGGAACCCTGGTAAGGGGAAACATGGACCAAAACCTGCGTAGCCCCTCCTGTTTAATTTTGAGCCACACCCATATGGTCTGTCATGTTTTGAGGGTACCTCTTTGTTTGTGGTTCAAAAGGGAAAACCAAAAGGAAAACCACTGCTTTTGGGGTCCCACCAAAACAAGGCACACCCATGTGATGAATGTGAACTCCTCTGATCAGCTTCAAAGCTTACAGGGAGTGACCCTGGAGTGGAAGCATCAGGTCAAATGGGACGATTGGATTCCGGAGCCATTCATTTTGATTTGAAGCCGCGGGTCTTCTGGCGATATCAATCAGTAGACGCCTTGCTCTGCCTCTGCTTGGGTTGTGCATGAAGGGCTTTGCGAGTCAGATTGCTGCCCTTTTCTCGGTGATATTGCGACGCTCTTTGCCTCTCTCTTTGCCACTTCTTCGGATCCCTTGGTTGCCCTACATATCAATGCAGCCCACATACCCTTGTTGGGGAGAGCGAAGCACACGTTTCCTGTTGGGGTTGCTCTCCCACGCACTATGTTCAACCCCTGCAGATCGGACCATGGAACAATGCACACTGTCGCCTTTTTGATGGCTGTTGGCCTTAGATGAGCGACTAAGTTGTCCACAGAGTTTGGGGCCCTGTTGACGAGCTTGGACTTCAAAGTTTTGAAGTTGGCTGTATGACTCTGCTAGCTGCGAGCCTGCGAGGAACCAGTGTGGCGGCGTCCCCTACCTCTTTAACCGCAAAACCGGCAAGGCTGGGGGGGCTTTGAGTCCGGTCGAAGCATTCGTCATGCCACCCATTTTGAATGGTGGGTTGGTTGGTGGGCTGGCGGGTTGGTGGGTTGGTGCGGTGGGTCGGCGCGCGGGTGGTCTTGTGGTTGGTTGTTTGGCTGGCCTGACCTGAAGCTGGTTGCCTGGCTGGAGATGTTGCACGGAAGGCTTTTGGGCTATCTTTGCGTCGACTGGGGCTTGGCGCAGGCTGTTCGGTCGGATTTGGGGGCTCATTGACCGCTGATTCATGTCGGGTCAGGGTCTGGATTTGCCGTAGGAGGTTGCTGTAGGCCTGCTAGGGTTGGCGTGCTGCGACCGACCCTCCGACTCTGACCCTCAGACCCCAAGCAATGTTCCCAAGGACATTTTGCAGGCAGGCCTGAAGATGGCTCAGAAAATTCGAGGTCCCACACCATGCTGGCCTTACAGCAGGCAGTTCTCCTCTTAGTTTTTGTGGTGGACGAATTGCCTATGCTGAATCTCTTCCCACTGTGAATGGCAGGGTTCGGGGTGCGAATCCGATCAACGGATGAAGTGGCGTTTCAGAGTCTCTTGGGTATGTCAGCTTGAGGCACGTGGGTTGTTCTCGTGCGAAGCCGGGCAGATGCCTCCTTGGGGACTGCAGGTGTACACAAAAGACACGAGGCATTTGTTCGAAATTTCGGGCTTCGCGTCTGGGCGCCCCTGGGTTCTGGCCTGACAGGTCCTTTGTGGTGTGGTTGGCTACGACAAGCTTCGGGCATGGGCGCAGGCTGGGTGAGACAGGGGAGACATGACTTTGCCATTTTTTTCCAAGGAGAGGGTGTTTCCCGAAAAGGAGAATGAAGTAGTGGACCTTCCGGGATGTGGGATGGCTGTTGCATTTAACGCAAAGAGGGAGGCCATTCAGGCTCCGAGTCACAGAAGCTGGTGGCTGGATGCTTCGGCGACACAACTTGTAAAAGAAGGCATCACAGTGCGCCTCCATTGTGAGGTTGCGCATGAACAAGATATCAACCATTGGCAGGTCTGCCCTTTGGCCCTTCTTGGTCTTTTGCTGCTTTGCTCTCTTGCCTTTTCCGTTCCCGGCGTTGACGTCTATGCGGTCATTTGCGAGGGACGCCTCAGCTACTTGACAATGTTTAGCCTGTTGGGTTTTGCTACACCTTCTGTTCCAACATTGCAGAAGCAAAAAGGCAATGCTGCGGATGAACACAGTCCTGCAGCAGGAGTTTATCCAATTTTTCGCAGAGTTTCATATCCCCACTGCTGCAAGAATCAAGCCCTGCAGGCAAATCATTGTTTCGAGAAGGGCTCCCAAGCCCTTGCATCACGCATTCTACTGGGAGTTCTCAAAATTTCCTCTGGGATCGCTTCCCTTTAAGCCATTTGGCCCGGAAAGCTTTGGACCGTCCCATCTTTCGCACACTGAGGGCCTCGGCGGGGACGCGAGGATCTACAGGGATATCGGTTCTTAAGGGTGGGCAACTTTTCTTGCTGGATAGATTAGATGGTTTGTTAGTTTTTGTTACATAGTTTTTACATAGTTTGGTTGTGCATTTTCCCGAAACATTCTCGAGCAATGTCGCTTTCAAAGACCAATGTGTCGATCAACGCAGAGATTGCCGATTGCCCACCCTGTGGCTAATGAGCCAGGTGTCCGGCGTTGCTTAGACGGCCAGGATCCCTCACTCGACCTATTGGTTGGGGATAAACCGCTGCGTGGCTGGCGGTATTTTCTTACCTCTTGCCCGAGAGAGGAGCCTGGTCATGCAGTCCAGTTGACCAGAAGACTCGATAGGCGCGTGCCCAAAATGGCGTGTTGGGCTGCGAGCGTCAGACCTTGGCTGCCACGTCTCAGCGTTTTTGGATGGGGGCCTCCGGCCCGGGATTTGTGCAGCATGGGAGCACGCTTTGTGGTTTTAGTGGATTTGCTGATCAGGGTGTGGAACAGCTTGGCCATGTGATTCGTAGTCTTGTCGCTGGCACCTTGGCAGATCATTGCACCGCAGCTCTTTTCAGGGAGGCAGAGCCTGGAGACGTGAACTGAAGCTTTCCGGCCAGGAAGAAAGTGGAAGCCAGGGACCTGTAAGCGTTGGTGTAAGTTAAATGGCCCGCGTGGCAACTCTCCAAATCATGCTTTGTGAACACACTTGAGCAAGGGGTTCTGGCAAGGGGTGCAAGCACACTTGGGCCTGTAGAGCAATCCAAACGCTTTCCGCCATGGGCGGGGCACGGGGCTCAGGGAGCATTGAGAGGCGCCATTGATTCTGAGGGCGAGAGGATGCATCGGGATACTTCACGCGAGACCGCCTCTTGGGATTCGCACGAAACCAAGCAACTTGTCAACCTCTCATGTACTCTTAGATTTCTCCTTGTGGAAGGGTCCAGCTTGATGGTGCTACGGTGGACGAAATCTATTTCGCATGGTTGAATCCATTGCTGGTTGGCATTTGCAGGGGTCCAGCTTGATGGCTGGTCGTATTGTGAGGGGCCTCAGCCTAAACCAGGGTTTGTTGGGTAGTGCGAAATGGATTTCGCAACCATCCGCGGTACGTTCGCCGAGGGCCCGAAGGCCTTGTCTCTGCCTGCGATCTTGGAGGCGTCTTGGGCCGGCCGTCTCACGGCTCCCTGAGAACCAAGAGGATGTTTCTAGTGCTGGTGCTGCAGGCCTAGGATGCTCCGGGCCACAGATGGGCCTTCAGAAGGGGTCAACATTGATGAGCCTGCCAATGCTCGGACACTTCATTTTCCTTCGTCGAGGAAAGCTGCAACACTCTTGGGGATGGAACATGACCAGGTTTGCGTGACTGGCTATCGGCAGTTCTTTCTGTAGATCTCACCGGCCGCGGGTGCATTGATGGCCATGGCTCCACGCTGGAAGGGGGCAGAGCGTTTGGGATGGTAACCGGCCTCATTCGGCAACAGGTTCCGGTGCTTGAACCTGTTAGGCACCCAGTCCCTTTAAAAGGAAATGGTCTTCCAGGACCCCCCTGTCAGGTTCCGCGTCAATTGACGGAAGGCTACCCTGAAAAAAACACAAATGGGGGACTTGGTGGTGGCCCCTCTGAATCTTTACTGGGGTCAGCACCGACGCTACAACTTACCAACCCGTCCAGCTAGTGAAGTCCAACCAAGAAGAGCCGGCTTTGCAGTTGAGAGCGTCTCCGTTCGGAGTGCAAAGTGCAAACTGAGACTTGCCTGCTCACCAATTCAATTTTTCCGCCTCCGAAAGGCATGTGTGGGCATGTACCTGATCCTGCGTGCGCACAAGATGAAGCTGAAGTACGATGAGGACTAGTTCCCACAGTTGCCAGGTTAGAGCAGCAGCTTTTCTGGGAACCCACTTTGCTCGTTGACATTTTGAAAGTGATGCAGGGGCGGCTGCTGACCCGGCTGGACATTTGCCCAAGTAATTTCAGACACTTGCAGCATGTGTCACACGAAGTGATGGCCCGGCAGGACATTTGCCCAAGTGATTTCAGACACTTGCAGCATGTGTCACACGAAGTGATGGTGTGATTGAATCAGAGCGCACTGTTGATCTGGCCAGGAGATGACGCCCCGAATTTCCGGGCAAATGTTGTGGGACTGCTCAATTTTGGCCATGCCTATTGAGGGGAACAAGTCATTCGCCTGTTGCTCATGTCAGCGGGCGATTGAGGCGGAGTCAACTGTTTCACCAGCTAGACAGAAACCCGAAATTGCTTGTTTTCCAGTATTTGACGCAATCCCAAAAAAAAGACACCCTCAAAAACAAAAAAGGTATCAAAAACGAAACAAAGAAGCAAAGAAGCAAAGAAACAAAGAAACAATCGAAGCAAGAGACAGAAACAAACACAGACACACACACACACACACACACACACACACACACAAAACCCCACAAACACTGGAACACAGAAACAAAGAAACACTCACACAAAAGACCAAGCAAACAAGCAAACCTACAACCAAGCAAACACACACACACACACACAGATACAAACAAGCAAAGGAAACACAAACAAACAAGCGGCTCTTGTTCCAGCTGGATACCCAAGTCGAGCAGTGAAACCAATTTGGAGCAGCCTGTCAGCCGATCTATCATTTGAGAGATCCGAATGCTAGTCGTTTCGACGTTGGTGACTTGGAGCTGGTAAACCTCAGGCTGAAATGGCATCTCGGGTTCGGGTCACAGAGGACGGTGCTGGTGTCTCCATGGTTGGCATTGCAGCCATCATCTTTGCCCAGGCGGGTCGTGTGTGAAAGCTGTTGTTGCCTTTCTCAGAGGGCTGCAAGGGGGACAACTAGTGCATAACTTGCTTTGCTAGCTTTTCTTCTTTGGCTCAGGTTTTCAAAGTGCAAAACATGCAATGTGTAAGTGGAGACCCAGAGAACTGCAAGTGCAGTGGACAGGATGAAGCTGATGTCCCGCGCCATGTAGAGTCGACATGGAGCAGTAGGGTGAGACTGCAAGTGGTGAACATACGCAGACCCCACACATTGTTTGATGGAAATTATTACTGGCAAGTTCGACAGGACAGCAGACACAGCGTCATCATCATCATTACTAGCATCATCAGCACTGTCAGCATCATCCATCACAAGCATCGCTGGCATCATCAGCATCATCGGCATCATTGGCATTGTCAGCATGATCAGCATCACCAGCATCGTTAGCATCATCAGCATCATTATCAGCATCAGTTTCATCATTAATCATCAGCATGCTGTCGCCAGCATCAGCAAACACCATCAGCAGCATCAACATCATCAGCAGCATCAGCATCACCATCAGCATCATCATCATCATCATCATCATCATCAGCATGCATTCTGCGTGATGCTCGTGCAGTTGTGTGTGTGTGTGTGTGTGATCCTGACGTTTCACAGAGGCAGAGGCACCACATCAGCCAAAGCCGGGTGTGTGGTGGGTCTGAACCGCACGTTGCAGTTTACAGTTACTTCCCGGCATTCCATGCGCATGGTCTCCCTTTGGACAGTGTGTAAAGGGTGTGCAGAGCGTGCACATGTGTGTGTGTGTGTGTGTGTGTGTGTGTGTGTGTGTGTTTGTGCCTGTGTGTGCGACGGGTGCGATATGTGCAGGCAGTGTCTTCAATGTGCGTGCGTGCTTTCTCTCGGTCTCGTCTCTCCGTCTCTCTGTCTCTCTGTCTCTCTGTCTCTCTGTCTCTCTGTCTCTCTGTCTCTCTGTCTCTCTGTCTCTCTGTCTCTCTGTCTCTCTGTCTCTCTGTCTCTCTGTCTCTCTGTCTCTCTGTCTCTCTGTCTCTCTGTCTCTCTGTCTCTCTGTCTCTCTGTCTCTCTGTCTCTCTGTCTCTCTGTCTCTCTGTCTCTCTGTCTCTCTGTCTCTCTGTCTCTCTGTCTCTCTGTCTCTCTGTCTCTCTGTCTCTCTGTCTCTCTGTCTCTCTGTCTCTCTGTCTCTCTGTCTCTCTGTCTCTCTGTCTCTCTGTCTCTCTGTCTCTCTGTCTCTCTGTCTCTCTGTCTCTCTGTCTCTCTGTCTCTCTGTCTCTCTGTCTCTCTGTCTCTCTGTCTCTCTGTTTCTTTTTTTTTGTTTCTCTGTCTCTTTGTCTGTCTGTCTGTCTCTGCCTCTGCCTCTGTCTGTTTCTGTCTCTGTCTCTGTCTCTGTGCGTTAAGAGCAAGCAACATTATTTGCACATGCCACACGATTTAGCCTCGCAGTCAGTCGACCCTAAAGCTGAAAGGTTGCTTTGGCTTCATCCCCAGCGCCCGCCATCGTGCAGGGTGCGTAGCAGCTAGGGGAAGTACCTACACTAACTATATCTATCAAATGACGGGTCATTGGGAAGTCCAAAGCAAACAGTATCAATGGGGTGTGGCGGTTTTTAGGCTTAGGGGACTCCCCAATGGATCCTTTTGGTTTCCCCTTTAAACCACCAAAAAAAGGGTATCCTCAAGCAAAGACAGACCCAATGAAGCTCTTCCATGCCAAAGCCATGCTTGGCTGTCACTGTGTTCTTTGCGTGGCTGGTGTGGCGGGGACAGACAGAAGCTGCCCAAAGTATGAACAAAGAAAGTTGTTTGTTGGGTGCGGCAAATAGTCTCGTGTACTTGTGTGCGGCTCGGACTTTTTGAGATTGGGTCAAGCGAGAATTCTTATCTGATTCTATGGACGCCGGGCCTTGCGCTTTCTTCTGCCCCGCGCAGACGTTGATGGTCTTCAGCGCCAATCCGCCTCGGATGCCAAAGGCCGGGGTGGGCAGTTTTCATCGGTTGATCGAGATGGATGTTCTCTGGCGCGTGAAATGCCCGGCCGGTGCCGTGATGGTTGCGTCTGTTGGGTTTGCTTAGGAATGCCTGGGCACTTGGAATGGTCTTGCTCTTTCAATGATGAATTCCCTTTGGCATCCATGAAGGGATAATCTCCTACCAGAAACAGGAATTCTCCCTGTCAAGTCGCTTGCAGATCTACTCAGGAAGCGCTGATCTTGTTCAAGGCCGGGCGGATTGCGAAACGCGCTCCTCAGGGCCGGAGGGTCGCAAGCCTTGCATTGCACACAGGGAAATCCTGCTTCCCTTCTTGATATTGCGAGGGGTTTGACTTGAGTCCAAAGTCAAAGCGCAGTCGTCGCGCGCCTTGATCACGATGGCTTCTGTTGTGATAGCTGTGGCGGCAGGCTTCTGAGTACTTGAAGTAGCAGTCATCAATCCTTCGCTGCGACAACCATTTGGAGCATAGTCATACGCAACATTCAACATGCTTTAGTAAGCCTCAGGCCCACATACACACAGGCGGTGTGAAAACGGAGTGCGCAATCATCGCTTTGTACTGAGCTTGGGACTCTGTATGACCATTGGTCTGATTGGTGGCAGATCCTGCCGTTTTCGGCTTGTCTCATATTTTGGCAACTTGCTGAAGCCTTTGTGGATGTTTTGCCGCTCAAGCATAGATGATGCCAGGCAGCATTTGCGGGGATGTCACCCCAGAGCGCATAAGGAGATTTGCAGGGCAAGTGTCATCGAAAACAAAGGTGACACTGGTCCGATCTGCCTCTGGGCAGAGAAGTTCTCCTCCTCGCAGCTCGCCAGGGCGCCTTGTGCGTGTTTTCGCTCTACGTCCTGGTGACCACCGCTGAGAGCAGGAGGGTGTCCTGGGTCTCCTGGTGCGGGGGCCCAGACACACCCGGCCGCCCCGACGAAAGACGTGACCGGTTCGGTGGTTGGGCTTCACAGGGCTGTTGCCATCAAAAAAGTCGTGGTGGGGCTGCGAAGGTCGCTGCCTGTTGTCATCAAACAAGTCGTCAGTGGATTGGACTCGCCATGTTGCCGGCGTGCTCCAGACTGTTGAGCAATGCTTGGATGATTTGGGGCCATTGGAGACAGGGATGACCCGGCTGAGCAGTGCCTGGATGATTCGGAGCCATTGCTTCGAAGAGGTTGGAAAGCATGAGGTCCAGAAGGGGCACGCTGTGGACTTGATGTTGGACATACCTTGGAAGATGTACTCGAGCCCTGCAAGCTTCGCAAGGAGCCGCAAAAACGGGGGAAGAGATGCAGATGCAGAAAGTGGGGAATCGTGTTGTTCATTTTGGTTGAACAAAAAACTTTTCGCGCCATATCTCTCGTTGCACATTTGTGTCGACCGGCGAGGCGAGGGGAGCGACCCAACTCCGTGAATCAGTGACACATGCATGCTGTGGCGCGGCGGAGGTTGCTCTTAATGAATTGTGCTGTCAATACTGAGGTTGTTTGGTTGACCCGCCATGGTCGAACTTCAGGGAGGGTGGGGGTAAGAAGCCTGACGTGTTTGCATTTTTTCGGTGAACAAGTGAAGACCAGAGTTTCGGAAGCTTCAGACAACGCCAGGCCGTAGCAGCTGGGGTTGGGGCGTATAAGCATTGCAGTGAAAGAAGGCAAAGCACAGAGGTTTGCTGGCAGCCCCAAGTACCACGCCGGACAGGCGCGGAGTATCCGCAAATTCATGGCACGCTCCCACCCAACATGGCTGCATATGCTACCAAGTCGACCCACATGTAATGCTCTCAGTGCTTCTCAAGTTGGTTGTCAGACTTATTGGTGCAACGATTTGTTGGCTTGTCAGATATATTGCCGCAGCAATCAGCACCCGCACTCGACCCTCGGACATGTGCACCTCGCAAAATTTCTTGCTTGTGTTTTTCACATATCGCCAGATCTCCTAAGTGGGATAATTCACTAGTTGATGACGTTTGAAGCGGGAGAAGGCACTTGTTGATGACTTTTAAGCTCGTTTGCTTAGCGGGGATCTGGCGTTTCTTATTGGGTCTAGTGGTTCCCCTTGCGCTGGGTGGCTTCCCGAGGTTCATTTTCCTCATGTACTCCCTCTCAGCGACCCGGGCTCAGCATCCGAAGCCACCAGATGTGGATAGCATGGCTTCCAGAATTTGCGTGGTAAAGGAACCCAATGCAGATTTCAGGTGGTTGGGAGAATGGACATGTTTTTGTGCCTTTGCAGAAGTGAGGGCCGAAACGCTATTTTCTTTTGAAGACCCAGGCCCTGAAACCTAATGGGGAAGAAACCATGTTGTTGCGGGGGTAAATTTTGTGTTATTTTCCACTACTGCCCCGCCTGAGTTCACAATGGAAGGTACATTCTGAGTGTCCATTCCACGCCATGCTTGCCGGTTGAGCCAAAGTGGCCTCAGTGTAGGGATGGGGTTTGGCAAACATGCGGCAATAGTGGGAGCCTGTGGCAGTGATCTTGAGCATGAGTTCGAAACATGACACAAGAGCGGTGCGAAACCGACTTTTTTCTTCTCACGGCTATAGCTATGAAACATATGCTGACGTCACCTCGGGCGGGTCATTCTTCAAACTGTCTTGGGTCCGCTTTGTCTGTATTAAATTGGCCTCAGATTGCCCAGTTTCTCGCAAAACAAGCTGCTTGTTTTGCTTTGTGCTCCGACAGTTGTTTTGTCCAACGCCGCCACAAGCTTCTTACAACCTGAAGAGCATACAGAAGCCACGGGAAAGGACCGGAGGAAAGCGTCAGACATGCTGGTCGCAACAAACAAAGTGGTAACCGGCCCATGAGAGATGGGTATGTGTCAAATAGGGGGTTCAGAAATGGTTGTCTTTTTTTTGGCTTCCCCATAAAACCTCCCGAGATGCTTCCTTCTCGCTTTGACACAAACAGAGTAAGCCACCCAAACGATCTGGTTGCTCAGGGTGCCCGTGTGCTTCATGATCCATGGTGTCGCGCAGCATGGCAAGACAAGTCAGCGGAGCAGGCGCTGTGGGGCCCCGGGCTGGTTCTCGAGCTTGCGCACACAGAGGTTCCTCCGGCGAACTGACTTTTCTTTCCGAAAAATGCTATCCAGCGTGTTTGTTGGTCAAACAGCCTATGGTTTCCAAGCTCCATGTTCGACAAACATGGCTGGTAGGAGTTAATGGCATTCCTCGGCAGATAGGGTGGGGTTCAGGCAGCTCCTGGTGCCTGTGCGCCCAACAAGGGGCCATGGCTTTGTTTTTTTTGGCGCCCACATTGACATTGCGCAATGCGCAGAGGGACGCTTTTTTTCTTTTCTTTCGCGGCTGGCCGGTGGATGCATCGCAAGTTGCGGTAGGTAAGCAGTGTCAGATGGGAACGCCAGACTGAAACCTTGCGCGAGTACAAAGGAGCAGGGTTGGTGGCCTGAATACTCTCATGGGTAACTCTGTTTTGCTCCCGTGGTTTCAAGGGGACGCAAGGACATCAACAGCAGTCCCTGGCACACCACGATATGTCGCAGTCTCGCCGGGTTGAAATCAAGATGACTCATTTCAAGTTAGATGCTACAAACGGATCAATTTGGAAGGGCATGAATTCTCAAGAGTGGCGCTGTGAAACTGAAAAACGAACCAGGCTTTCCAGTAAATGCCGGTCTCAAGACAAGCCTAGGCCGGTGCCAGGTGTGACGGCGCTGAGGTTGTAAATTGGTTGCATGTTGCAGGTTGAACGAGCTCTCAGCCACGGAGCACGCGGCCATGGCGGGGCAGTGGGGGTAGCCAGCTCAAGCGCTCAAAGTGGGCCGTTTGGAGGCTGCCAGGCCTTCTGTTTCAGATTGTGCTCTGTGAGGGCGGCTGGTGGCAAGGCAGCCGAAGGGCACACTTGTAGATTAAACCGGAGCCTTGGGCAACGCGTCCGTGACCAAGCCATTCTGATTCACACGTCTCAGGGAGCAGTGGTTTTTGTTCAGGAAGGTCACATGACATGGTGAGTTTCCCAAGGAGGAAGGCCTGCAAGGAGGAGGTTGGCTGGGCAGCTGTTTAGGAAGGATCCATATATTCTCCGAGTTTTGTCTCGGCCTCTTTTGGATCCGCATGCGCTTCACCACTTCAGCGTTGCTTCGCTGGCCTTGCGGGCTGCAGGACGATCCAAGTTTCACCAGTGGATTGCTCGTGGAAAGCTGCGGCGTTGGGTCTTGTGCAAGCCGTGGCGCCCCAGCGCGGTGGGTTTTCAAAGGCTTGTGTCGAATGGACCAGTCGAGGCTGGAGTGATGGATCTGGCCCCTGGAAACTGGTTTGGCGGGCAGAAAAACCCCACGGTAAATTTGAGGGCCACCAGGAAGTCAAAGAGAGCATCTCCGATGAGCTTCGGCTCATTTGGGGATTTGAAGCCCTGGTTCTGGGATGGATGGGAAGCCACCCAATCCAAAGCAAGTAGCGGGCATCTCCAATGAGCTTCCGCTTGATCGGACGCCCTCCGCCATCAGCGGCCGTTTTGCGGGTTTTTGGGTCAAGCCGCGCGGGAAAGAATGGACCTGGTACACAGCTCACTGCAGCCGAAGCCAAACTTGCCAAAGAATCCGCTGCTAGCTTTGCTCGCCTCCGAACCTGTTCCGAGTCCTGAAGTTCTGCAAACCCAAGGCCAAGCACAGGGCAAGCTCCCCGAACTCCCAGATCGCCCGGAAAAAACTGCCCCAGACTTGTGGCAGAGTCCCCACAAAATTCCGCCACTTTCAAGAACTCCAAGCTTCTTCCAAACTTCCCTCACCACACTCCGAGAGTTCCGAGGCCTTTCCCCTGCGCTTTCTTCCGAAGCCAAAGCCAAGCCAAAGCCAAAGCCAAAGCCAAAGCTAAGCTTTCTTTCCGAGCCAAAGCTCAGACTTCAGCCTACCGGAAGTTCTCTTTGCCCCTCGAAGCCGCGCTGCCCAGCTGACCGGCCGGATGGAGGCTTCGGAGCCGGAGGCTTTGGAGGCCCGGGGCCGGTGGAGAGAGAGGAGGGCAAGTCTGGGGAGTTTTTTTTTTCTTCCTTTTTTTTTTGGGAGCATTTTTTTTAATTTTTGGATCATGTGAGGGTCTCAAGTAATTTATGTCTGGACCAGTTGAAGGGCGAATCTTTTGCTTCAGAAAGTTTCTTAACACACTGACGGACCGTACATGTTTGGACGCAAAACCCTCACTTGGATCGGCACAGGGAAATCGGCACAGGCCGAGGCGGCCTGGCGCCGCTTCGACGCGGCCTTGGCGGCGCTTTCGGACGCCAGGAGTTATGGCCAGGCAGGGTCGAGCGAGCCAGTTGCGCCCCTTGGGGGCGCCAAGTCTTGGGGGCGCTGGAAAGGCCGGCCAGTTACAAGAGGCCGCAAGCTCCGGCTTTTTGGGGGTCCCCTAAAGTATACATTTTAGGGCACCCGCAAAATGAGCGCAAAGGCCGGCCAGCTTGGGAGGAGAAAACAACTGAAAAGGGGGCGCCTTTTTCGGTGGGGTTTCTCCCTCTCTTTTTTTTCTTCTTTCCAAGGGCCCTGATGGAAGGCCCCTTTCAACAAGGAAGTCGGTCTTTTGGTCTCTCTTTTCCGAGAGTGTCGGTGCAGTGGGTGGGAGAATGCTTAGAACCTGGCAACCCTAAGCAGTGAGCAACACTCGCAATTCTTGCCGAGTCCTGTCACTCTCATTCATTGTTTTAGTCACCTAGCATTTGCCTCTTCACCCTCCTGCTTTTGGTTGTTTTTCTTGGATTTGCATCCATGACCTCTCTCCCCACAGATCAGGCCAATCTCCAAACATGTTTGCGAAGCCTTGTGTTGAGGGCGCTCTTCACAAAGGCAACCGTTTGAAGGTGGTCAATCACCTGCCCTATTTGTTTGAAGCGGGTCATTCTCACTTGCCAATTGGGACTCCTTCTCCAGAGGTTGGATCTGTTGTCTCATCACTGTTTGACGAAGCTCATAGCTTGTTCCGAAAGGCAGGCTCAAACTGGGCAAGTGAAAGGCAAAGCCGCCCATTTTTTTTGTTTGGGGGGTCTCCTCATTTTGAGACAAGCCATCCATGTTCTTTTAAATGGGGGGGGGGGGTCCCATTTTGAGACTAGCCACCCAAACATGGGGGGGGGGGGCGTGGTTTTATTTTCTCATTGTCAGAGACACTCAAATTTGACGAACCACAGAGAAAACCACAGAAAAAACACAGAAAAAGAAACAACCACACAGTCTCATTTTCTTTTGCCCACAGAAAAAACAACAACAGCACAAAACATAAATCACGAAACCCACACCATCTCACCACTTCCTTTGCGCCTTTCGCTCCCACAGAAAACCCACGCAACGACCATCTCACCGCCAAACCTTCGCGCAGGCGGAGGCGCCGGGACCTGAGCTTCTGGCGCAGCTCGAGGCCTTGGCCCAGCCCTTCAGGCGACTGGGCTGGGGGGTGGGGTGGGGTGGGGACTGGGTCTCTGGGTTGCTCATGTTTTTTATTTTCTTATTTAATAATAATAATCATTAATAATAATAATAATAATAATAATAATAATAATAATAATAATAATAATAATAATAATAATAATAATAATAATAATAATAATAATAATAATAATAATAATAATAATGATAATAATAATAATAATAATAATAATAATAATAATAATAATAATAATAATAATAATAATAATAATAATAATAATAATAATAATAATAATAATAATAATAATAATAATAATAATAATAATAATAATAATAGATAAATACAAACAATCCACTTTTTTGGGTGGAGGGACCACTTTATCCACTTGTTTTCGGGTCCGGGTCTGGAGCATTTTGGTGGTAAATATGGAACGAGTGAGGACTTTTGCTGGCTGATTCGCTTGGGAAGTGAGGCAAAAAGGTGCTGGGTCTGAAAAGAAACCGAAAGCAAGGCCAAGGGTTGACCATGTCGAGACTCGAGTGTCTCTTGAGTTGGCAGGTCAGAATGGTCCAGCTGGTTAAAAGGTGCCCCCGCGTGGCCTAGCTACCCATTTTGGTTTTGGATGGTTTTGAAGGGTCCGAAGGAAGGAAAGGACTTGGTCTGAAAAGGGGAATTGGGGCTGCCCAAAATGCTGGGCTTTCTGTTGGTTCCCCTAAACGAACAGAGTGGCAAGCAATTACTCATTGACCACGGGTGGTTTGCTCCAGTTTTGCGGCCCAAAGGCGTTCTAATCGCGAGTTCTCCCGGCCAAGAAGCTCGGGTTCTAGGCTGGCAAACGTACAAAGGCCTGGTGCGAATGCTGGGACCCCCCAAAAAAGGATAAATAAAAGACAACAAACAAGGAAACAAAAAGAAAGAGCGGGCTTTGCATGTGGTGTCCCTTCAAACTTGAACAGGGTACCGAGCCGCACCCCGAAGTTGCCATCTTTCTTTCTTGTTTTAATTAAAGGTGGTTCTACTTGGCTTGGGAGTTAAACCTTTTGTCTATGATCTAGTCGTTCTACCAGATCTTTACCATGTTAGGACCAACACTTAAAAGTGTTGGGATGAAAAACCCACTCTCGAGGGGCACCTGCCGCTTCCTGGTGACCAACCTGGGTGGGGCCCCAGTGGCGGAGTTGGACTTCGACGTGCGCCGGCCGCTGTACGGCAAGCGGTCGGGGTTAAATTGAGCTCCAGCTGAAAATTTGGATTTAAAGCCCAAAATGGGTGGTTTCCTTTTGGTTCTCCTTTAAACCAGAAACACAGAATGAGCACATGTTTTGGGCTGGTGCAGGTGGAAGGGGGGGGATCTGTGGAAAGCATGGTGACCTCGCTTGAAGTAGAAAGAGACAAGCCTCTGACGCTTGATTTCAGGAGCGTGAACCTGTATCTTAGACTCGTGCAAAGGTTTTTTGGATCGGTGATGCGGTGACAGTTCTGAGTGGCAACAGGAGACATGTATTGGGCGAATGAGCTGACTTTGTGTAGGAGCGGAAGGTTCAGGCTTCGGGTGGGCGTTTCGAAGCCACTGCTTCGCAACATGCTGGCCGCCTTGCCGACTCGCCGACTCACCATGTGATCGGGGGGTTGGTGGACTTGGCGACTTGCTCACCCTTCGGAAGGAAAATGAGAACGGAAATGCTCGCAAGAATCCCATGGAGCAGCTGGTGTTTTTCTGTCCCTCTAGTTGTCTTCATATCTTTCCGAAAGCCAGTGTAGTTGAAGGGTGCGCTCCCCTGTTTCATCGCAATAGTGGTACTTGAGAAGGGAGGGCAACCCACATGTTGTCCAAGTTCAAACATTGGAGACGAGCAATCCCAAATCGCAAGAAATGCAGAATCAGAGATCTTAGACCATTGATCCAGTGGATTGGCCAGATGTTGGCCTCCGCAATCTTCAACCTACTGTTTTGGAGCATGTTTGTTTCCCCCGTTAGTAGGGCTTCTGTTGTGTCAAAGACCAACCCAGAGTCAGGTATCCCTCAATTGGTCTGGTTCTTGTAGACTCTGGAGCCCACCCCGCAACGGGAAGCTCCAGGAAGGAACTTGTGGGAAACCCCTAAATGGAAAGACTCTACCCCACTTGGACTCCCTCCCCCCTCCACCACCATCTCCGCCCCTCCCTCCCTCCCCTAAGCGGAGCCCACCCCGGACCTCAGGACGGTCCTGGAGCTGCGGCGGGAGGTGGCGGCGCTCACCAAGGTGCCGCTGGAGGATGCAGGCGCGGAGGCTGGAGGAAGCCATTGAAACGGCGCTTATTAGCTTCGCCGTGTTTGCGGGGCGAGGTTAAAGGGAAACCAAAGGTTTTGTTTAATCGATATACCAATCATTGCATTACATTCGGGAGACTTTGTTCTTTGACAGTTGAGGTGATTTTATATTTCTAGCACTTTGCAGGGCTGATTTCGAGTCACGGGCATTATGTTATTTGCAACATCGTGGCAGTGCAAAACCGAATCAAGTCTTGTATGTATTGCAAATTCTCGCCTCGGCACTCAGTGCTTTCCAATCTGAACAGTTCCATACATCAAAGTCCCTTGTGCTGGCTTGCACTGCATGAGACGAACCTTGGCCTGTCTTTGGGCTGGATGGTGCCTGAGCTAAGATCAAGTGAATTGTAAGATCCCAATCGAATAGCTGCCCAATCCAATCAATCCAATCCCAACAGTTGTAAGAGCAACCCGATCTCATGACAGCGAAGTTGTAAGATCAATCCCATGAGGGGTAAGATCAATTGTAGGATCCAACAGTTCTAAGAGCAACCCCACCCCAAGACTGTCCCAGCTAGGAAAAACACAATTCTAAGCAACCCCAACCATGTCCCAGCTTTTTCAACCCAACCCCAAGACTGCTCCAGGAAAAACCAACCCCAAGACCCCCAAGCCCAAGAATGTCCTTGGCTTTTTCACCAACCCCAACCCCAGCCAGGAAAAACCAACCCCAAGACGCCAACCCCAAGAATGTCCTTGGCTTTTCCACCAACCCCAACCGCAGCGAGGGGAAAACCAACCCGTGGCCCAACCGCAGCTAGGGAAAAAAAACAACCCGTGTCCGATCTTTGGCGTCCAAAGATCCTCCGAAGCTCCGATCGGAGATCCGTTCAGGGCTGGTGGACGTCGAGTCCAAGACTCCCTTCGGCCCCGAGGACCACCAGGTGGGCTTCGAACAAAGGGGGTGGGTTTGAGGGACGTCCTTCATTGGCATGGGCTTTTGCTGGTCCAGAATCCCATTTTGGGGTAGCCCTACTTTTAGAAGTAGGGCAACCCCAAAATGGGTTGCGCTGGCTTCTAGCTCAGTGATTCGCAAATATTGGAATTTGGTACATGCATTGGTTCGCTATGCATCCTGATGCGCGCGTCACCTTGAATGCCTGACGCTCTTGTGCAATGAATTTGTTTTGCTCGCGCTGCTGAAAGCTGCTATTTTCATCATTTGGATCCTTTTGAACTGTTGCTTCCCTTGAGTTTTCTGGGACCTAATAAACTCGCCAAACCTAGTATGTTCTCTAAGACCGCTTTGCCGTGACATGCAACGGAGGGATCAGGAGTCCATGGCATTTTTTGGTTTAGCGCATGTATCATATGACAGGTACATATGTATGTATGTATGTAGGTATGTATGAATGCATGCATGCATGTATGTAATGTATGTAATGTATGTATGTATGTATGTAATGCAATGTAATGTAATGCGATGCAACGTAACGTAGCGTAATGTAACGTAATGTAATGTAATGTAATGTAATGTATGTATGTAATGTATGTAATGTATGTAATGTATGTATGTATGTATGTATGTATGTATGTATGTATGAAATGTATGTATGTATGTATGTATGTATGTATGTATGTATGTATGTATGTATGTATGTATGTATGTGTATGTATGTATGTATGTATGTATGTATGTATGTATGTAATGTATGTATGTATGTATGTATGTATGTATGTATGTATGTAAATGTATGTATGTATGTATGTATGTATGTATGTATGTATGTATGTATGTATGTATGTATGTATGTATGTATGTATGTATGTATGTATGTATGTATGTATGTATGTATGTATGTATGTGTATGTATGTATGTATGTATGTATGTATGTATGTATGTATGTAATGTATGTATGTATGTAATGTAATGTATGTATGTATGTAATGTAATGTAATGTAATGTAATGTAATGTAATGTATGTATGTAATGTAATGTAATGTAATGTAATGTATGTATGTATGTATGTATGTATGTATGTATGTATGTATGTATGTATGTATGTATGTATGTATGTATGTATGTATGTAATGTATGTATGTATGT
>CAUJNA010001631.1:0-7500 GCA_963377175.1 Effrenium voratum | reverse complement strand
TATGTATGTATGTATGTATGTATGTATGTATGTATGTATGTATGTATGTATGTAATGTATGTATGTATGTATGTATGTATGTATGTATGTATGTATGTATGTAATGTATGTATGTATGTATGTATGTATGTATGTATGTATGTATGTATGTATGTATGTATGTATGTATGTATGTATGTATGTAAAGTATGTATGTATGTATGCATGTATGCACGCATGTACGTATGTATGTAATGTATGTATGTATGTATGCATGCATGCATGCATGCATGCATGCATGTATGTATGTATGTATGTATGTATGTATGTATGTATGTAATGTATGTATGTATGTATGTATGTATGTATGTATGTATGTATGTATGTGTGTGTATGTATGTATGTATGTATGTATATATGTAATGTTGTTGTATGTATGTATGTATGTATGTAAGTATGTATGTATGTATGTATGTATGTATGTATGTATGTATGTATGTATGTATGTATGTATGTATGTATGTGTGTATGTAATGTATGTATGTATGTATGTATGTATGTATGTATGTAATGTTGTATGTAATGTATGTATGTATGTATGTATGTATGTATGTATGTATGTATGTATGTATGTATGTAATGTATGTATGTATGTATGTATGTATGTATGTATGTATGTATGTATGTATGTATGTATGTATAATGTATGTATGTATGTATGTATGTATGTATGTATGTATGTATGTATGTATGTATGTATGTAATGTATGTGTGTATGTATGCATGTTGTATGTATGTATGTATGTATGTATGTATGTACGTATGTATGTATGTATGTATGTATGTATGTATGTATGTATGTATGTATGTATGTATGTATGTATGTATGTATGTATGTATGTATGTAATGTATGTAATGATGTATGTATGTATGTATGTATGTATGTATGTATGTATGTATGTATGTATGTATGTAATGTATGTATGTATGTATGTATGTATGTATGTATGTATGTATGTATGTATGTATGTATGTACTGTATGTATGTATGTATGTATGTATGTATGTATGTATGTATGTATGTATGTATGTATGTATGTATGTATGTATGTATGTATGTATGGATGTATGTATGTATGTATGGATGTATGTATGTATGTATGTATGTATGTATGTATGTATGTATGTATGTATGTATGTATGTATGTATGTATGTATGTATGTATGTATGTATGTATGTATGTATGTATGTATGTATGTATGTATGTATGTATGTATGTAATGTATTCATGTATGTATGTATGTATGTAATGTATGTATGTATGTATGTATGTATACACGTATGTATGTAATGTGTGTATGCATGTAATGTATGTATGTATGTATGTAATGTAATGTAATGTAATGTAATGTAATGTAATGTAATGTAATGTAATGTAATGTATTGCAATGTAATGTAATTCAATGCAATGCAATGCATGTATTCATGTATGTATGTATGTATATATGTATGTATGTATGTATGTATGTATGTATGTACGTATGTGTGTATGTATGTAATGTATGTAATGTATGTAATGTATGTATGTAATGTGTGTATGTATGTACGTACGTACGTACGTAATGTAATGTAATGTAATGTAATGTAATGTAATGTAATGTAATGTAATGTAATGTAATGTAATGTAATGTAATGTAATGTAATGTAATGTAATGTCATGTCATGTCATGTCATGTCATGTCATGTCATGTCATGTCATGTAATGTAATGTAATGTAATGTAATGTAATGTAATGTAATGTAATGTAATGTAATGTAATGTAATGTAATGTAATGTAATGTATGTATGTATGTAATGTATGTATGTATGCATGTATGTATGTTATGTATGTTATGTATGTTATGTATGTAATGTATGTTATGTATGTTATGTATGTAATGTAATGTAATGTAATGTAATGTAATGTAATGTAATGTAATGTAATGCAGTGTAATGTAATGTAATGTAATGTAATGGAATGAAAGAATGTATGTATGTATGTAATGTACGTAATGTATGTACATAATGTAATGTAATGCGATGTGATGTAATGTAATGCATGTATGTATGTAAGTATGTATTAATGTAATGAAATGTACTGGGATGTGATGTGATGTAATGTAATGTACTGTAAAGTAATGCGACGTAATATACTGTAATGTAATAAATGTATGTATGTATGTATGTATGTATTAATGTAATGTGATGTGATGTGATGTAATGTAATATGTATGTATGTATGCATGTATGTATGTATGCATGAAATGTATGTAATGTATGTTATGTATGTATGTAATGTAATGTAATGTACTGTAATGAAATGTAATGTAATGTAATGTAATGCAATGTATGTATGTAATGTAGTGTAGTGTAGTGTAATGTAATGTAATGTTATGTAATGTAATGTCATGTATGTAAATGTAATGTAAAGTAATGTAATGTAATGTAACGTAATGTATTGTAATGTAATGTAATGTAATGTATGTATGCAATGTATGTATGTATGTATGTATGTATGTATGTAATGTAATGTAATGTAATGTAATGTATTGTAATGTATGTATGTATGTATGTATGTACGTATGTATGTATGTATGTACGTATGTATGTATGTATGTAATGTATGTAATGCAATGTATGTATGTATGCATGTAATGTAATGTAATGTAATGTAATGTAATGTACTGTACTGTAATGTAATGTAATGTAATGTAATGTAATGTATGTATGTATGTAATCTATGTATGTAATGTAATGTAATGTAATGTAATGTGATGTAATTTAATGTAATGTAATGCGATGTAATGCAATGTAATGTAATCTATTCTATTCTAATGTAATGTAATATCATGTATGTACGTACGTATGTATGCAATGTAATGTAATGTAATGTACTGCAATGTAATGTATGGTAAGGCTAGGTAAGGTAAGGAAATGTAATGCAATGTAATGTAATGTATGTCATGTATGTCATGTATGTCATGTAATGTATGTATGTATGTATGTCTGTATGTATGTATGTATGTATGTATGTATGTATGTATGTATGTATGTATGTATGTATTAATGTAATGTGATGTGATGTGATGTAATGTAATATGATGTATGTATGTATGTATGTATGTATGCATGTATGTATGTATGTATGTATGTATGTATGCATTAAATGTATATAATGCGTTTTACGCATGTATGCATGTATGCATGTATGTATGTAATGCAATGTAATGTAATGTAATGTAATGTAATGTAATGTAATGTAATATAATGTAATGTAATGTAATGTAATGTAATGTATGTAATGTAGTGTAGTGTAGTGTAGTGTAGTGTAATGTAATGTAATGTAATGTAATGTAATGTATGTATGTATGTATGTAATGTATGTATGTAATGTAATGTAATGTAATGCAATGTAATGCAATGTATTCTAGTGTAATGTAATGTAATGTAATGTAATGTAATGTAATGTAATGTAATGTAATGTAATGTAATGTAATGGAATGAATGAATTTATGTATGTATGTATGTAATGTACGTAGTGTATGTACGTAATGCAATGTAATGTGATGTGATGTAATGTAATGAATGTATGTATGTAAGTACTTATTATAACGAAATGTAATGGGATGTGATGTGAAGTAATGTAATGTAATGTAATGTAATGTAATGTAATGCAATGCAATGTAAGTATGTATGTAAGTATGTATGTATGTAATGTATGTAATGTATGTAATGTATGTAATGTATGTGATGTATGTAATGTATGTAATGTATGTATGTATGTCATGTATGTAATGTATATAATGTATGTAACGTATGTAATGTATGTAATGTATGTAATGTATGTAATGTATGTATGTATGTATGTAATGTAATGTAATGTAATGTAATGTAATGTAATGTAATGTAATGTAATGTAATGTAATGTAATGTAATGTAATGTAATGTTATGTTATGTAATGTAATGTAATGTAATGTAATGTAATGTAATGTAATGTAATGTAATGTATGTAATGTAGTGTAGTGTAGTGTAGTGTAATGTAATGTAATGTAATGTAATGTAATGTAATGTAATGTATGTATGTATTAATGTAATGTAATGTAATGTCATGTCATGTAATGTAATGTAATATAATGTAATGTAATGTAATGTAATGTAATGTAATGTAATGTAATGTAATGTATGTATGAATGTATGCATGCATGCATGCATGCATGTATGTATGTATGTATGTATGTATGGAGTTGGTATGCGTCCAAGCACATGTTTCCTGAGGATGCGGGTGTGTCGAAATTGGGACCTCCCCAAAAGGTGTGGAACTGGCACAGCAAGTATTTCCATTTGGATATGTGTCCAAGGGGGCCACCCAAATTGGCATTCCTTTTGGTTTCGCTTTCACTCCGCCTTTTCAAAGGGTAGCAACTCCAAAAACGGCGGAACCGGGATCCAGCCAGAATTTGTGTTTTTCATGACGCCCGTGTTTTTCACACCCACCCTCGGAGCCATCCCTTGAAATCCCTCAGGCACTGCAAGAAAATGCGCTTTGCAGGGGTGTAAGGGTTGAAGGGTGACCCATGATTCAAGACTTCTCCCTCCTTCCCATCCTTGGCTCGCCATGTCCGCACGCTTGTTTCTTGCCAGGAAGGTTGTTACCAGACAATTGACCTCGTTGGCTGGAAGCAAGCTCCCAGCGTAAACACAAGATCAACAAGACCGCAGCTATCGCAGCAGCAGCAGCAACAACAACAACAGAAGTGGGGTGGCTGGACTTCAACCCAGAAACGGCTGAGGGAAGACACGAGAACCGCTGCTATTTTCATAACGTCACGTCTCGGTATTGACACCGGCGATCAGAGGCAGCACGCGAGTCTGCGCAGTACGGGTGTTATTAGTGCAGTACTCAGTGGGTGCAGTTGAGCGGATGTTCTTCTCACACACTTCGAAGTGATCTCTTCGCCGGCAACGGAACATAGTTTACGGCCTCAAGAACAGTTAAACGCAAAAATGATGGTATTTCGAAGCCACCCTCGGACCGAACATCAAAAACACCGCGCCCCGTGGCGGTTTCCCATTCGCCTCTGGTGCGTCGCCTCTTGGTTTCCCCCCAACATTTCCAAGAATCTCTATATTTGTTTTTTGTTTTAAGCATCACCTTTCTGGCCCATGGAAGGTGAGTGTGTATTGGTGGGGTGATATAGGGAGCCCAGATTTTGGGCGCCTCCAAGAAGCCGGATGGCGCTCAATTGGTCGGGCCAGGTGCTCGCGCTGCGCCGTAGCGGCGGGCTCGTGCGCCTGGCGCTGCTGGTGGCAGGTGGGGGGAGCCTTTGGGATGTGCTGTGGCTGGACGAATCCTGCACTACCCAAGAACCATGGTTGAAACCACTGCTCATTGGTATTGAAATCGCTACGCGATCCGCCGACGCCAGTGGGGTGCAAGGGATGTTATGACCTTTTTTCTTTTTCGTGGAAGTCTTGAAAGTGCCTTCTTGGCACTTTCCTATTTTTCAGTCAGGAGACATGTCCCACATGCTGGGGATGCTGGAAATGCAACCACACAACGTACAGGAACAGACCCAATCTTCGCATCCAACATGTCAAGACTTTCAGACACGCAAAATTGACGTCAACTCCCTTCAAATACCCTAAGAATAGACTTCCAAAAGCACGATAATGCAGGGAATGTTTCGCAGTAACGCTCCGTACAGGTGTTTTTTTTTTTTTTTAAACACACACACACACTCATTCTTGCAAATTCAAACAGTTCCTCAACGTATCACTGCACTTGGCCCCACACAGACCCCTAACAGGACGATTCCAACATCGCTTGAAACAGCAAAACACCATTAGTATCTTCAAAAAACAAGACGAATTCATAGCAGCAAGGCAACCCTGCTGATGCTGGGGATGCAGATCCTGCGCGTCCGGGGAAACCCCCCCCCTAGAGACCTAGGCGAAACGCTGGTTTTTAGCAGGCAAGCCCGAAAAACACTGGACAATTACAGGGTTTTGGACACCCAGCACACCATGCCCAAAAAATGGCAGCCCGAAAAGCCTTCGGCTTTGATAAGAGATCCGAAGGAAGACCAACTGGCGTCGGCTGATTTTGAGGAGAATCGTCATTCCAGGATTTCGTGCATCCACAGTATGGTGGGTGCTTAGGAGCAAAATGGGATTGGACATGTGTCATTTGGGTGGCTAGGTTTGCCGCCTGTTTTCCCTCAAGATGGAGGAGCCTGCTTATGTTTCGCGATGATGGTTTTCTCAAAATGGTATCGGACCCTTGGAGAGTGTTGGGTAAAATCGAAGCAGGGTAGGGCCAGCTGGGTTGCTCTTTCAGTTCCGTTTGCACATCACTGAGCCCACCGGGCTCCGTGAGTTCTGTTGGCACATTATTGGCTCAAACCAACGGACTCATTGGCTCAGGTTATTGCCAAAATTGCCATTGGCTTGGAAACCTAAAGGGAGGGTGGTTGAACAGTGGTGTAAACAGCTTGAACAAAAGTTTGGCCCAAGTCTGGATTCCCTGAGAAGAGATCCAGAAAACGCCGGGGCGAAGGGCAGCTTGGAGCTTGGAGTTGGGATTAGGGGACCTGAGTCCTAGATGTTCTTTTTGTTCAGGTATCCCTTAAGTTGGTGGTTTGGAGTTTGGTGGTTTGGGATTCTTGTAGAGAGTAAATGATACATATTCTTTTATACCTGTACAAGTTGTAAGACTTCCGTGAAGGACTTTCCTGTCCTCTGCCACTGGTGGTGCATTGGCCTAGTTGCTTTCTGGGTAGAAAGCGGCGCGAGTGTCCTTCCACAAGAAACATTTCACGGAGAAGCAGCGCCCGCCCTGAAGACGGAGCATGCATTCTGGCAATAACAAACACAATTTCGGTATGAAGTTGTTTTGGGGATCTCCTTTTTTTTTGCACATCATGTACATCGAGATGGGGATTGGTGTCACCGCCAAGCATTTTGTAGGGTGTTTCAACCTGAACAAAATGGCCAACTTTTGTACGACTCTTGCGTCGACAGCGAGGGCTGCCTAGCCCTTGGAGCGGGATTTGCAAACGAGTGCCGGGTACCTGGCTGGGTAAGGAGGGTGGCCTATACTATTGATGGTTGATGGTTTTGATTGCCGCTGTGGCTAGGAAAAATGAAGAAAACAAGCCAAGCATTGACCAAAACTGTCGGCTATTGCTTGCCGCCTATTTGACGATTTAGCTGGATGGGCTGGTGGTCTTCTCACCGCCTTTGATACTACTGGTTTTGGCCAAGATGGACTTGGCGAACCAACAATACGTAGCATATCCTGTAACTCGTCCACCAGTCAGTGCACCGTGCGAAAAGAAATGGATGAGAGCTCAAAACGGTTCTTTGCACCAAAGTCCTTTTTTGCAACCTTGCCACATCAAAACAACAGCTATGCTTGCCCATCCTTTGCGCCAAAATCCTGTTTTGCAACCTTAGTTCGTTGAGATGCTGGTATCTCCC
>CAUJNA010001630.1:37500-64156 GCA_963377175.1 Effrenium voratum | reverse complement strand
AATGTAATGTAATGTATGTATGTATGTATGTATGTATGTATGTATGTATGTATGTATGTATGTATGTATGTATGTATGTATTTAATGTATGTATGTACTGTATGTAATGTAGTTCAATGTAATGTAATGTATTCTAATGTAATGTAATGCAATGTAATGCAATGCAATGTAATGTAATGTAATGCAATGTAATGTAATGTAATGTAATGTATGTATGTATGTATGCAATGTATGTATGTTTGTATGTACGTATGCAAGCATGCATGCATGTATGCATGTATATTTATATATATTATCATGTATGTATGTATGTAATGTAATGTAGGGTACTGTAATGTAATGCAATGCAATATCATGTAATGCAATGCAATATCATGTAATGCAATGCAATATCATGCAATGCAATGCAATCGTATGAATGTATGTGTGTATGTCATCTATGTATGTATGTATGTACGTACATACATGTATGTAATGCAGGTAAGTATGAATGTACGTATGTCATGCATGTATGCTTGTACGCAATGTAATGTATTTAATGCAATGTAAATGCAATGTAATGTAAATGTAATGTAATGTAAATGTATTGTAATGTAAATGTAATGTAATGTAATGCAATGTAATGCAATGTAATGCAACGTAATGCAATTCAATGCAATATCATGTAATGTAATGTATGTAGTGTAATCTAATGTGATGTAATGTAAGGCAATGTCATGTAATGTATTGGAAAGTGCGTACGTATGTACGTATTTATGCACGTATAAATGTATGTATGTGTGCTTGTATGTATGCACCTTTGTATGTATGTATGCATGTGGGGAAGGTATGTTTGTATGTAATGCATGTATGTTTTTATGTATTGTATGTATGTGTGTATGTTTGTACGTATATGTATGTGTGTACGTATGAATAAATGTATATGTGTGTAGGTATGTGTGTATGTATGTATGGATGCATTTATTCATGTGTGCAATAATGCATATATGTATGTGTGTATGTTTGTTTTTGTATGCATGTGTGCATATCACGCACATGTATGTTTCTATGTGTGTGTGGTACGGATGGTTGTATTTAATGTAATGTAATGTATTGTATTGCAGTGTAATACAATGTAGTGTAACGTAATGTCATGTATGTTTGTCGGTAGGTATGTATGTATGTACCTATGTATGTAGAAATGTAAAGTAAACGAACGAAACGTAACGTATGGAATGCAATGCCATGTAATGCAACGCAATGTAATGTAATGTAGTGTAATGTAAGGTAATGCGGTGTGTGCGATGCAATGTCATGGGATGCAACGTCATGTAACGCAGCGCAATGTGACGTAATGTAATGTCGTGTAATGTAATCTATTGTATGTGGCCGCATGTGTGCATGTATGTAACTACAGCATGTATGAAGGTATGTGTGTCTGTAGGTGTTGATGTATGTATGTAACGCGTGCACATATGTATGCACGTGTGTATCTATTTATATGTGTATGCATGTATGTATGTATGTTTGTATGCATATAAGTATATATGTGTATGCGTGTAATGTATGTATACATGTATGTAATGTAATGTAGCGTGATGTAATGTAACGTATCGTAACGTAATATAATGTAATGTCATGTAATGTAATGTATGTATGTGTTTTTTAAGGCAGGGCGAGCTTTAGCGAGACCTGCTAAACGGTAGAGTCTAGGAGCCTTTTTTGGACCCAAAAACCCTCATTTTCCTTGCAGTTTTTGCCAAAAAATCAACTTGTCAATTTATTTCAAACTTGCAATATTTAGCTGCAAACTTTTCGACCGACGGACCGCAGGCAGCAACGGACCTTGTGGGCCCAGGAGCAGCAGGGCTCGCGGCGGTGCAGCCCACTGGGTTGGAGGTGGAAAGATGAGTTGCGGGAATTTCTGATTTCCCAGGAGAGGCGGTCACTGGTCTGGGTGGAAAGATCCGTCTTGGAGTGAAAGATCCGTCTTGGGTCGAGGGAGCAAAAGAATTCACGAAGGCACTTGCCAGGTAAAAAACATGATCCGCGCCCGGGTGGAATCGAGCGGTCTCCAAGCTTCAGAGCTGCAGCGCCTCTTCACAGACTCCAGTGCCAGAAGGCGTCCCCAGCTGATAGGCTATCATGTATGTATATATGCATGCATGTGTGCATTTGTGTGTATGTATGTATGTATGTGTGTGTGATGCATGTAGGTATGTACGTCGTGCACGTAAGTAGCGTATGTGTGCGTGTGTGTGTGTTTCAAGTGTGTGTGTGTGTTATGTTATTCTGGGTCAGGGTAGCTTTTGCCATGTGTGTATGTGTGTCTGTGTGTAGCAATGAATTGCATTGTAATGTGTTGTATCGTATTGTATTGTATGAATGTGTGTAAGTATGTATGTAATGTAATGTAATGTAATGTCATGTAATGTAATGCAATGTAATGTAATGTAATGTAATGTAATGTAATGTATGTATGCATGCATGCATGTATGTATTTGTGTGTATGTATGTATGTGTGTGTGTGCGATGATGTAGGTATGTACGTCGTGCACGTAAGTAGCGTATGTGTGTGTGTTTTTAAGTGTGTGTGTTGTGTTATTCTGGGTAAGGGTAGCTTTTGCCATGTGTGTATGTGTGTTTGTGTGTAGGAATGTATTGTATTGTATTGTGTTGTATCGTATTGTATTATATTGTTTTGTGTGTGTATGCATGTATGTATATATGTATGTATGTACGTGTATGTATGTATGTATTGTACTGTAATGTAATCCAGTATAATGTAATGTAATGTAATGTTTGACTCATACATACATACATACATAGATACACACATATATACAGACAGACAGACAGACAGACAGACAGACAGACAGACAGACAGACAGACAGACAGACAGACAGACAGACAGACAGACAGACAGACAGACAGACAGACAGACCAGACAGACAGACAGACAGACAGACAGACAGACAGACAGACAGACAGACAGACAGACAGACAGACAAGACAGACAAGACAGACAAGACAGACAAGACAGACAAGACAGACAAGACAGACAGACAGACAGACAGACAGACAGACAGACAGACAGACAGACAGACAGACAGACAGACATACATACATACAAGCATACACATACACACACATACATACATACACACGCATGCGTACATACATGCAGAAATACATACACACATGCATACATACGTACATACATACTTACATTACATATATTTCACACATTACATACATGCATACATACATACATGCATTACATGCAAACAAACATGCATGACATACATAGCATGTATGTGTGTGTGTGTGGGTATGTATGTGTGTATGTGTGTATGTAATGGTATGTATGTAATGGTATGGATGTAATGGTATGTATGTATATGTACATGTGTATGTGTATTTTGTATACATACATATATATATATATGTTTTTCTTTACGTGTATGCATATGTATATGTGTATGTATATGTGTATGTATATGTGTATGTATATGTGTATGTATATGTGTATGCATATGTGTATGTATATCTGTATGTATGTATATATGTATGTATTTGTGTGTATGTCTGTATGGATTCATGTATGTTTGTGTGTGCGTGTTTGCATGCATGTGTGCACATGTATGTTTGTATGCGTTTGCGGCACGTATGTATGGTTGTATGTACTGTAATGCAATTCAATGCAATGTAACGTACTGTGTGTGTACCGCATGCACGAATGTATGTATGTATGCATGTATGTGTTTATGTATGTATGTAGGTATGTATGTATGTATGTATGGATGTATGTATGTATGTGTGTATTTATGTAATGTAGTGTAATGTAATGCAATGGAATGCAATGGTATGTATATATGTATGTATGTATGTATCTATGTATGTATGTATGTATGTGTGTATATAACGCATGTATGTCTGTATGCATGTATGTATGTAGGTATGTGTGCATGTGTGTATGTATGTGTTTGTGAGTATGAGTAAGTGAGCGAACGAGCGAGCGACTGAGTGAGCAAGAATGAAAGACTGGATGAAGATTTGAGCGAGTTTATGTGTCTTCGCAATGCAACATACCATAATTTATTATAACGCATGTAGGTATGTAAGGTAATGTAACGTAGTGTGTTGTCATGCAATGTAATGTACTGTAATGGAATGCATGTAATGTAATGGAGTCATGTACTGTAATGTAAACCAGCAATGAGATATGTGATGCGTAATGCATTCAATGTATATGGTGTGTGTGTCTTGCGTGTGTAATGTATGTCATGTATACAACTCATGAAATGACATGAAGCGTAACGCAGTGTAATGTAGTGAAATGTACTGCGTCGGTGTATGCTATGTTGGCGTGTACGTACGTGCGTGTGTGCCTACGTATGTGCGTAGGAAGGTATGTGTGCAATGTGGTGTGCGATGTAAATGTTTTGCAACGCAAAGCAGTGTAACGTATGTCTTGTACTGTAATGCCATGCAATGGAATGTATCATGTAGTCAGTGCATGCTGCAAGCAAGTGTGTACGCATGCGTGGACATGTGTGATGTAAATATTCTTTGGTGTTGAGCTGCGATGTATTCAGTTGTGTCGTAGGGTGCGTGTGTTGGCATGCCGTCGTGTTTGAAGCGTTTTACCCCGTGTTTTTCCATGCGCTTTGTTCCTCGCAGCCGCCGCGAGCTAGGTGCTGATTTGGGCGCATGCTTGGTTCATGTTTAATCAAACAGAACGCTGTTGCAAATTCAACATTTGAGACCAGCGCCGTGACGAGCCCTTATGCAGAAACCATGCCTGTGCGTTGAGAAACCGTGTTACCAGGAGCCGCGCCAGCTACGTTTGTGTGTGCCAAACTTGCCGCCAGCAGCGAGCAGGATGATGTAATCGAGCTTGACGGCACTGTCGTTCAGCACTCCCGCAACTTCTTCAAGGCCATTTGGATCTTTTGTTGGCAGATGATACCCCCCCAAGAACCAACACGCCGTTCGACACGCGTGTCAAACATTGAGGGTGAGCTGCCAGGTCCTGCTTGCCAACGGAGCAGAGGCCACGCATGCCTTTGGTTTCGTTTCAGCGGACGGACCAGCAGCATTTAGGTCCAGTGCACGCTTGCTGGCAAGCTGCGGATGAACAACATCAAGGTCTGGTGCGTTTGCAGTCAAACTTATTTGCGCTTGACGGTGTAACATGCAACTTGCCGCTGTATGTATATATATATATATATAATACACACCCGTAAGAGTGGGACGCATGCTCAACATGGCTTCTTGGCCTTGGGTTCTGGCTTTGAGGTTCTTGGAACTTGTTTGTATCGGTTTCTGGACTGTTGGCTTTTGGATTGTTCGGCCTTTGCCTTTCAGCTTGTGATTTTTTTGTCGTGTAAGCCTGCTTCACAACCAATCCAACAACAGGCTAAAGCTGCCTGGCCTGAAAGCTGCCACAAAAGTGCTTTTGACAAGGGCCAACAAGCTAACCAAAGAGGCCACGCCAAGCCAAGCCAAGCTCAACCCTAATTGCCAACTCTACGCAGTTGGTTCCTACACCCAGCCCAAGCTCAACCCAACACCCAAACCAGGCCTGATTGAATCACAGAATCTCCCAGAACACAGCCCTGAAAAGCCCATCCAAACCAACCCACAGCTCAAGAACTCCGAACTCCTGCCACTGGACAAGCCTCGGAACTCTCCGAACCCCTTGCAGGTCATGGAGGGAGATTCGGTGACAGTGGAGATGTCCCCGTTTGACTTGACCAAGGGACGCATTGTTTTCCGCAGCTTGGTCGTGTCAAGCTGTGAAACAAGCTGACATTCAGCCTCCTGCCTGGTTCCTTGTGAGTTGGACTGCTGAGTAAGAAGAGAGGTCTTTAGCAGACGGGTGGCTGAAAACTGGCAGTGCAAAACTCAAGGGCATCACCTGCCGTGATAACTTGGTTGGCCCTTGCGTGTTGTCAGGTGAATAGCTTGTCAACCCATGTTTCTTTTGAGATCAGCTATTTGAATCTAAGGTACAATCAAGATGCCAGGCGAGGAATGAGTAGCAAATCAAGGGCCTGACAGCCAACTGTAGAAGAATCTTGATTTATGGCTCTTCACATGGCGCTGTCAAAAAGCACTTGTGAGACATAGAAAGCGTCGAGCCTGCGCAAGTTCTAGCCGCCACTGGTTCAAAGTGGTGTGCTACTGGCCATTGTGCTGAGGACACAAGTTGCTTTTGTGTTTTCTTGTGTGTATGCGTGCCTGCGTGCCTTTCCGATTCTTCGCGCCTTAAGCTTTTTTGTTCAACACGGTACCGTGTGGTTGAAACCAATTTGACAAATAAAAAGTCACTTTCCGCGAACTTGCCACTTGAGACTTTTCTGGACCAACACAGAGCTGCAAAAAACACGTTGGGGCCGGAGCAATCTGCGCATTGCGATTGATGCGCGCTGATGGCGCTACATCCTCGGTTGCGTGCATTGTAATCCTTTGGGGTTGTTTGCGCCGCTGCTGTGAGGAGGTTGCGCGCAACTGTGGCGCAACCGTGTTCTCCTCAAAGTTTCGCTTTTGCACTCCGAGGGTTGCGCGTTACACTGCGCCGTGCATTCTGAAGCGCGTTGCACCGCTGCGCGCTTCAGAGTGGCAATCCTCGAGGGTTACTGCGCCGTGCAATTCTCAAGAGTTGCGCGTTGCACCGCTGCGCAGAGTTGCATTTTGCACCACTGTGGAATCCTCGACGGTTGCGCGCCGTGCAATCCTGAAAGGTCGTGCGTTGCGCCGCTGCATGCCTTCAAAGTTGCCCGTGACACTGCTGCACTGTGCATCGTCAGGGGGCACCACTGCACAGTTCTGAAGGTTGCATGTTGCGCTGCGTATCTGTGTCGCGTTGTCTACAGCGCGCAACCCGAGGATTGCACGGTGACAGCGCACCATTGCACGGAACTCTTCAGCACCGCTGCGTGCAGTGCGTTGGCACTGTCGCACCCGCGTGAATGGAGCGTGTCGCGATGTGTGCCTTTGCAGTGGCGACAATGCGCCTTGCAACCATCAATGCCTCCAATTCCCAACATTTCCCACCAATTCTTAACTCACCAGTTGCACCAATTCCACAAATATCACCAATTCGTGCAACCCACAAATTACACCAGTTCCACCAATCATCAATTCTTGCAACCCACAAATTCCCCCAATTCCCCCCAATTCCCGTAAATTCCACCAGTTCCACCAATATTCTTCACTAATTCTTGCAACCCACCAGTTCCACCAGCTCCACCAAGATTCTTCCACCAGTTCCTGCAACCCACCCTCCACGAATTCCACCAACATTCTTCCACCAATTCTTGCAACCCACCCGTTCCACCAACCTTACCAACATTCTTCCACCAATTCTTGCAACCCACAAATTCCACCAACACCACCAACATTCTTCCACCAATTCTCGCAACCCACCAATTGCACCAATTCCACCAATACCACCAATATTATTCTACAATCTCCACTCAGTCCGCCAACTCCACAAGTACTCTTCCACCAAATCTTGCAACCCGCCAGTCTCATCAATTCCACCAATGTTCTCCAATCCCAGCAATTCCACCAACATTCTTCCACAAATTCTTGCAACCCACCAGTTCCACCAATTCCACCACCCACCAATTCCACCAATTCCATCAACATTCTTCCACCAAACGTTGCAATTTGCATGCTTTGCTGCATTCTAGCACCACCTGAAACAAAATTAGTGCATCGGCTGCTGAGTGTTGCTTTTCTGCAGGCTCCATGCAAAACATGAGCCTGCTGGACACTTGGATTCGCTGCTTGATGGCTTGTCACTATGGCACGTGACTCTTGGTAAAATAGCCTTGGAACTTAAAGCCTGCACTTGACACACCTAGTGCCGCTGTCATGCGAGATAGGCCAGATGCGTACAGAGCAATTTTGAGGTTCGGTGTGTCACAAAGAGACCGAACTGCTAGTGGTGCCAAAGAAGAAGCCATTGGCAACATTTACTGGACATTGGACAATCAATCAGGCCCCGGTTTGTTTTCCGATTGACCATAGACTTGGATATTTCGGCCACACCTTCTTGGGCATGATCTGCACGCATGCATGCTGGCTCGTGCGTGTGTGTGTGTGTGTGTGTGTGTGTGTGTGTGTGTGTGTGTGTGTGTGTGTGTGTGTGTGTGTGTGTCTGTGTGTCTGTGTGTCTGTGAGAATGTGCTTGTGTGTGCGTGTGAATGTGCATGTGTTGCACGCTTGGTTATAACATGCGGGCTGATTTGAACTTGTGCTTTCTCAGTTGGTCTTGTGTTCCACGCATACGTGAAGCCGCCACACTTTCTAGACAATGTTTGGCCACCTGGAGTGCTTCCAAAGCAAGCTTGCCAGCCAGCTTGCAAGCTGGTGCAGTTGCTTCTTTGCGAGTAAAAAGCTGCGTGCCAGTTTAGCATGCTGCAAGAGCCGCATTTTGTTGACCAGGCTTTAGAACCGTGATGCCCAACAAGCTGTGGCACGGCAAAGGCATGGCAGAGCGAACTCAAAGAAATGGTGCGCCACCCGACCACATACAGCGTCGAGTTCTTCACGTGAGGCTTTGCGACCCGAGAGAAGCAGAGAGTGTGCCCAACCAGGGGCTGGCTGGACCATTTGCGTGATGGGAACACCTTTAAAATTTTGAGATCTCCGTCGTGAATTTTCAGCAGCTTCAAGTCGCAGCGAAACAGTACGGCAAAATTGCAGGGTGGCAAGCAAATCGGTATAATTGCCCTCACGACGGCGATTTTGCACTCGAGGCAAGGCAAGAGCCCAATTCATGATTTGACACTGTCGCTGGAACTAAGTTACCGCTTGCGTGCTGGGCATTACCTCGCCTTTGGTGCCGCACACCGCTGACAAGCACAGCGCTTGCTTTTTGTGGGCAAGCTAGTGGAAACGGTCAGCACACGTGATCGGGTGCCCTACGCGACCACGCGCTGCGCTGAGCATCCCACCGCACCGCGGGAGTGCTCGGCCTTGGCAACGACATGGGCCAAGCCCCCATTCGTGCATGCGGTTTGGTTCGGGCCAAACAATCAAATAATGTGAAGCTTCTGCCACGCACCTTCTTGGCAGGCGGCACAGCCTGCTTGGTGACTTTGTGATGTGTTGAGTTGTTGTCCATGGCTAGCTTGGCCCTACAACTGCGCGATTTCCCGTCTTCATACGCTAG
Source organism: Effrenium voratum (assembly GCA_963377175.1). Classification (NCBI taxonomy): domain Eukaryota; class Dinophyceae; order Suessiales; family Symbiodiniaceae; genus Effrenium; species Effrenium voratum. The sequence continues at coordinate 54,986 of CAUJNA010001630.1, read as the reverse complement.
TCGCCACACGGTGCCTAGTGGCGTGAGCGTTGTGGGGGGCATTCCTGGCGTTGCTGGCTTGCGGGCGTGGCACGCTTTGAACAGGTCTGTGTCTGGGCCGGCGTGGCAGATTCAGTTGTGCTCGGCAATTGTTGCGCCTTCCCCTTCTGTTCTCGCGAGGCCTCTCTTGTTACCTGCAATGCTTATTACCATCTTGTGCCGCTCGGCAGTGTCATACGCATATATATATATATATACATATGTATATATATAGGAAAAAACAATCAAAAATAACAACTTTCAGGATCCAGCAGACAATCAGGATCAACATTGTTTTTTTTTTTCGAGACTATGTAAAGGAGAAGGCGTCAGTAAGTTTGTATCCTGTGAGCCCTGGAGCAAAGGGCGGTTAGTAAGTCAGTATCCGGAGCGGAGCCGGAGAATAGCACTACTATTCAAACCATCGCCGCCACCCACACTGCCGCAACCCACTTCTACTCATGGAGCCAAATGGCGTGCGCTCCCAATGGCACAAGGTAGGAGGTTTCTTGCCAGTGCTAGCCACCGCCATCATGGAGTTTGGCATTGTGCCCACCACCCTTCTCAGAAAAGTGCACATAGTATCCGCTAGCAAAGCAGCAGCAGCAGCAGCAGCAGCAGCAGCAGCAGCAGCAGCAGCAGCAGCAGCAGCAGCAGCAGCAGCAGCAGCAGCAGCAGCAGCAGCAGCAGCAGCAGCAGCAGGCAATGGTAGTAGCAATAGTCAGCGGCAACCAAAATCAGCAGCAACGAAAAGAGGCCAGCAGCAATCAGCAGCGGCAGAAAAGGCGGCAGTGGCGGCAGGTTTGCAGCCGTTGCCTGCGGAGTCGCCGGCATCCGCAGCTGCAGCCAGCGACCTTGCCGCGTGGTGCCTGCCAATGCGCATCGTATTCCGCATGCTTGCGGGTGCATGTTTTTCATACCAGCGGAGGCTTGCTCGTTGCACGTCGCGACGCGGAGATGCGGCCAAGTGTTGGCTTCCAGCGTATTCTTCTTGCTGTTGCCGCCTTGCTTTGAATAAGTGTGCTTGTCCGCATGATGTCACTTCCAATGTGGGCGAGCTCACTTGCAGGTGTTCTCCTCAAACCCCGCGTGTGCCTCCCCAGGCAGGCTGACGGCCGCAGGCTGGGCCAACTTGGGGCAAAATATACGTCCTGCTGCTGCTGCTGTTGCATGCGGCTGCTGGCAGGTTGTGCGCACAGTTGTGGAACAGTTTGCCGCAGTCCCCTCTCCCGCTCCGCGGTGCATATCTATCTCGCACGACTCACCCGTGTCCTGTCGAGGGCGGATGGAAAAATCTGGCCTCAGCTCAGAAATGGTGGGGTTGCCGCGGCTGACTTGTTTGCAGCGGCGCTTGCCGGCATCCGTGTCAGCCGCAGTGGTGGCCTGCCCGCGCAGCATGCTTCGGATGCGGCGCCAGACGTTGGCGACGTCCTCGGGACAGCGACATGCCTTGCCAGCCGCCCCTGAAAGGTTGCGCTGCCGCCCGGCTCCGAGCGTTTGCTTCGCCCGCCCTGTGCCCTCGCTCGGGGTAGACACGTCGTCCTCCTTCTTTCTACGTTTCCTCGCACGAAGTCGGAAGGCGAAACACGGCAGCGGCGGGACGCCGCAACAGGAGTGCCCAAGGCCTCATGAGCACCGAGTTGAGACAGGCGTGGGAAATACGAACAACCAAAAAGGGCGCTTATTTCAGCGCCTCCCCTGCCTGCCCGTGTCAAAAAGCCAAGTCTGCGAGGCCTTGCAGGCGGTCCTGGAAGCTGGTGAGCTTGCAAACCCTGGCTCTGTTGCTCCGCCCGCTGCTTCGCCGCAAGGCCAGAGAACGTGTCTTCGCGGGTCAGGATGCGGCTCGTCTGCCGTTGCCGCGGTTGCGGCCTCCAACAAGCAACGGCACTGCAGCAGAACCACGCGCCTGTCCAGTTCGTCACGCCGGAGAGGGAAAAAAAGGGTCTCACCCTGCCGGCGGTACAGCAGCATCCGCGAACAATTTGCACCCATCGCTGGCGCCGGGGTTGCGCTGCACGTCCGCTAGGCCGGCAGCTGTGGCGTTCTTCGAGGTGCCCCGCACACGACTGCGTGCATGGCTCCAACGCGTCGCGCGGCGGGGCTTCGATTTGCTCGTGCATTGGTCAGCGCGGGCGGCAACAGCTCGGCGCAGCCAGCACGGCCACCGCGGCCTCCTTTGCCGCCGCCGTGGCCACCGTAGCCCTTGCTGCCCGCGTCGCGGCAACAAGCGCAGTGGGGAAAGAGGGCTCCAGCTTCTGGACCGGCTGCGCTTACATAGTGGGCGGGTCTCCCACCATGGCCCGCAAGGCTTCCGCGGTGCCATGCAGCAGTGCTGCTGCATGTGCTTCGGCCCAAGCCGGGAGGCCATGCACGAAGTGTTGCAAAACGCTAGCGCCCGTCCTTGTGCTCCGTCCTTGTTCTCCAAGTGAGGTGCCGCCCTGCCCCCAGCCCATTGCAAGCGGGGCGCGCGCGCGCGCGCGTCGCTTGTGTGCTTTCCCAGCTTTGCCAGTCCCGGTCATGACTAGTTGCTTGAGTCTGCAAGTCTCCTGGTTGCTCCCACTTTTCTTTCTGTTGCAGCTCGCGGTGCAACTATTTGCTGCGCATGCTCGCGACGGCAGCCACTTCCGAGTATGCAGGAGCATGGTGCGGCCGTGTTGTCGGCTCTTTCCACTTTGCTTGGCACGGGCGTTTTGCTGCAACATGCCTGTGACGTGGCCCAGCTGCCGTTGTCCTTTGGTGGCCTCAGCCTCCAGCATGGCGGGGTTCCATCTTCCTTCGTGGCTGGCAGGTCCGAGCTGAGGCTCACCGGCGTGCTGAGGCCCGCCGGCGTCGTGAGGCCGGCACCGATCCTGTTGCGCAGGCACTCCTGTTTTGATCAGCCCCCCAACGCACACAACCTTTACGGGCCAGTGCCGGATGTCAAGGACAAAAAACACACACTGTTCGGCATACCGCGGCGAAAGCCAGGCCACTGCAGTTCATGCACCGAGCCCTGTTGCCCCTGCCAGTGCCAATAGGCCCCAGCGACCCCGCAGCCCAGCTGGCGGCCCAGGGTCCCGATGCCCGAGCCGATTTGCAGGGGGTCCCATCCCCAGCAAAGTCCATCTTACCCCTCCCCTTGCCTACGCGCCCGACTCGATTCCCAGCCAGAGTCCCCGACGTTTTTTTTTTTTTCAATGACGAAGATGTGCTGCGCCAGGGTTTGCCTCACGGGGCCCTTTATGCCAGGCCCTTTTGGTTGCTCTCGATGGCATCTGGTTTTGGGCCCCTTCGCGGCCCGGTTTGGCGGAGCTCCTGCGTCAGGCTGCCCCCTCAAGCCTCCACATGTCCCCGTTAGCGCCCGCAAGGACGCGGCTGACGAAACGATACGCTGAGCAGGAAAGGCCGCCTGACTTGGACCCGGAAATGTTGACCTGCACGCCGAAAGCCTCTGTCACCCTTTCGCCGTACTTGCTCCGCTCCAACCTTCGCATGCTTGCTGCGCCAGGCTTCAGTGCGCGAACACGTGTCGGCTTTTCTCCATGTCCGGGCGCAGGCAGAAGCGCAGTAAAGCAGCAACAAAAAGACTTGGAAATCCGGCAGGCCGGTTTGACACCATCAGGATTCGAGATCCTGGCGTCTGCGTTGCCCGTGTGGCATGGCGCTCAGGTTGCCATTGACGGCCCAGAGGCAGCAGTGCCAGACAAGCTGGGGCTGTGCTTGAGCAAGCGGCGAGGCGAAACCGGGAAACGATTTGCCCGGAACTGCTTACGGCACGGCGGTGCCGGCTCGTGGTCGGCGGCCGGTGGAACGGCGAGGCGCGGGATTTGCTCCGCGCCCTCGCCCGTGCCAAGCCGCGGGAGCGGCCTCAGTGGCTGCGTGCCTCAGTGTTGCAGGCCTTTCACCAGCGCTGGTCCGGCGTTGTTTCCGTTGCGGCACAGCGGGCCCTCGCCGCCACCCTCGCTGGCCTGCCTAGCGCGGGCCAGGATGCCTTGGATGGAGCCGCCGCCCTTGCGCGAGGTGCTAGCGGCCGCGCGCCATGGCGCGGCCGAGGCGGTTAGCCGGCTGCCGCTGCGGCCCGGCAGACAAGCCTCGCCGCCGCGAGACCTGATGGGCTGCTAGGGTCTTTCACCTAGGCCTAGTCTACGGCGTTTCACTTTCACATGCTGGCAAAGAAAGTAGGAAACAATCAGGGCGGGTTCGAACAGAGTTTCTGGACGCTGGCGTGGGGACCGGGTTGCGTTTTTTTTTTCTCATTTTTTTCTTCTTCTCGCGCCTTTTTCCGTCTGCTCCTGCAGGCCACTTATATACCGGCGGCCCCCGGATGTGCTTAGGGGGCATTAACGGGGCAGCCATTTGTATACCGGCGGCTCCCGGCTGTGTGGCTCACCGGCCGGGCAAGCGAGATGCGCCCGCCGGGGGCACGTGGGCAAGATCAGCCAACAAGGTGCCGAGGGGGGGCAGGGTGCCACCCCCGGCATTGCAAAGCTCCGGCCCGGCAGCCTGCCTGAGAAGGGAAGAAGCAAAGGCTGTCATGGCTGCATGGGTCAGCTGGGCCGACCACCTGGCAACAAGAGCGCCGACAACACTGGGGCGCAGCCAGGCTGGCGCTTCAAGTGCCCGGGCGCGGGCCAAGGACCGGATGAAGGAGGCGGCGGCCTCGTCACTCCACCGCCCGCCAACCTCGACTGCAAGCACGACCAACCGGCATCTGTGCGCCCGCACGAGCTCTGGGTAGGCCCGCTCTTTGCGACGGCGCGCCACGGCGAGGGCGGCGCCGAGCACATGTCAATTGCTCTACGCCGTTGCCTGAGGCTGCCCCTGCCGCTGGCCCCACGCAGGTGTGGTGGCCTTGGCCAGTGCCACAGCAGCTACAACAGTGGCTCGCCAACGCTACTGTGCAGCTCCTGGGGTTCAGGCGGCCCCCGGATCAACAGCAGCATTGTGCATTTTCTCGGGTTGGGGGGCAAATGCCCTGGTGCCCGGGGTCCCCTAAGCGCCTGCGAGCCGAGATGCTGGCGGAAAAAGGAGGGCGAAAAAAAACCAAAAAAAATCGCCGCCGCCTGGATCTGGTGTGCATGGGGCCACTGAGCGAGGCGAGGCGTTGTGTTGCGATGCCACGCTGGTCAGCCCGTTGGATACGCAGGGACGCCCTCGGGCGCGGCAGCGCGCGATGGCGTCGCTTTGTCCACGGCGGACAGGCGGAAGAGGGCCCGTTACCCGGAACTCGCCGGTCCTTGGCAGTCGAGGTCGGCGGGCGGTGGCACGGTGATGCGGTCGCCATCGGTCGCCCTGCTCCGGCGTCTCGCTCGCCTGCGTGCGCGGCGGGCGCCGCCGGCGTTGCGCCAGCAGGCACGCGCGAGCTGGCCCCGCCGCTGGTGGAGTTTGCTCAGCGTTGCTGCGCAGCGGGCGGTGTGCAGCACCGTTTTGGGGCGGCTGCTGCCACCCCTGCCCACGGGGGCAGGAGGGGCCGCTGCTCGGTGACGTTTTGCCGCTTGCAGATGTTGGCGCTCCAAGCCGGCTCCCCCTTCGAGGCTGAGGCCCTGGATGCGCCGCTCCCTCCCGTTGTCTCGGGGCACGAGTGCCGCTGGGGCTCTGTGCTTCGGTTGTTTCACCTCTGCGGTCTCACTTCGCGAACGGTGTTTCACCCCTGGCAGGCGTAAAGCCAAACATCACGTGCCCAAAGGCGAGGGCGGTGAACAAGGTGATGCCTTGGCTTTTCGCCCTCGCGCAGCATGCTCCTGGCGCCGCAAACCTCGGTTAAGACGTTTTTCAGAGCGCCGCTGGGGCCTGCGCCGCCAGGGATCGCCGAGCTTGGTCCTTTTTTGTGGCGGGCAGACCTGCCCAGCGACGCCTTGTCGTCCTGGGGACGCCCATCGGCCGCCCTGTCTTCTCACTTCGAGCAGCGCGTCCAGGAGGAGCAGCGGTTGCTGTGGGAGATTCCAAAGCTGCCGGGTCTACAGTGCGCGTGGCTGCTCTTACTCATGAGTGCCCCAAGCTACACATCTCCTCCGCTCACTGCCTCCACCCCTTGTCGCGCCATATGCCGAGGAACACGAGACAGCGGCGTGGCGCAGCGCCGGCAGCTTATTGGGCCGCCTGGGCGGGTGCCTTGCCTGCGCTACAAGCCAGGCAGCCGAATTTGGCAGACACTGCCGAGCGAGGGAGGTCTGCTGCCTACAAAAGAGCAGCGCACGAGAGGCAGGCGCTCCGCGGCCGGGGGCTGACATCCGACGCCGGAAGCGCCACCACATTTACCCTGAGCTCCTCCGGAGCCGGCGCTGCGCCTACTTGTCCTCGGTCTCGAGGTCGGTGGCCAGTGGCTCCCAGAGGGGGTGGCCTTTGTGCAAGTCGCGCCGTGTTCCCGAACTGCTGCGCGGAGCTGCTGTGCAGGCGTATGTGCGGCGGTGGACTGCCCTCCTCAACAGTCGCCGCGCGGTGCGCGCTCGCCGCCAGCCTGCTGCAGCTCCCGCTGTTCGGGGAGACGTGCGTCGATGGCGCAGAGCCGCCGGTGAGCGATCTGCTCGCTGACGCCAGGTGGGAGAATGGGGCGGCGCCAAGCCGCCTGCCCGCTTGAGTTCGCGCCCGTTCGATATGTTTCACCTTGTAGCTGCCTCGATTCTGCTGTCGGGAAAAGGCGAAAGGGAAAAACAGGACTTTCTCATGCCCTTGCACGCCGGCCCCGGCGGCCCTGCCTACCGCTCGAAGCTTCCCAAGCGCTTGTTGCGGGCGGCCGGATGGCAGGCCGCCGTGTTGGCAAGGCCCCGCGGTCCGCATGGATGGCAGATCCACGCACGCTGCTCTTTGCAGAGCCGCTTTCGCGAGCGCGCGCTGCTTAGATTGCTAAGCGCTGCTTCGCTTCCAGGCAGGGCCTCATGCGGGGCATGATGAGGCAACTTCGCCCTGTGCCGCCGCCTGCTCATCTCCGCAGCTCCTTGCGGGGTCGCCAGCCATGGTTGTGGACAATCACGGATGCGCTCGGTGACCACGTCGCTGCTTGCCCGCCCTGGCTGGCTGGCTGGCGGACTGAACCTGTCGAGGGAGCTTGGGTGAGAGTCGCTCGCGAGGCCGTCGGCTCGGCTAAGTTGTGTTTCAGCAGGGGCTGGCACACACCAGTGCCCCGGGAGTTGATGCCGCCGATCGGCGGCGGCTGGACCTCGTCGTCGGGCGTTGCGTTGTGATGCGATGCCACGCTCGTCTCGCCCTTGACCCGCGAGGGCCGGGCGCAGGTGCGAGCCGCCGATTGCGACGGCGCAGCTTTGCGTGTGGCAGAGCAACGCAAGCTCGCTGTCTACCCGGAGCTACAGCGCCCCGGGCCGCACCGCCTTGGCGTTCTTGCTAGCGAGGTTGGCGGGGTCTGAGCGAAACGCGCGCCGCCCGCTTGGGAGCGACGATGGTGGAGTCTCCTCTCTGTCGCCGTCCGGTCAGCGCTGGCGGGGTCGTTGCTAGGCCTTCCGGCCGTTGCGGCTTGGCGGCGAGGAGGGGCCGCCGCTCGAGCACGTGCTCGCCTGGCTGTAAGGCCTGTACTGGTGACACGCGCGCCCAGCGCACCCACATCGGTGAGTGTCGGAAACGCTTCGCTGCGTTGGTTGAAAGTGAGGAGGAAGAGAAGGCGAAAAGGGCCGCCGAAGAAGATGTGCAAAACACCGGACCAAGCGCCGGACGAAGCAGCTGCGATCCGCGCTGCGAACGCATCCCTGAACATGATTTCGCCAAGGTGACTGAGGAGGAAGAAGGCTTGCCGAACAACTCCGCAAAGACAGAAGTACGCGCCATGGTCACTAACTTCTTGTTTCGTGCTGAGATGCTCGCATCTTTTGAAGCCTTAGAGGCTGACTGTTCGAGAGAAGGCTGAGGTCGCAGCTGAAACACGACGAACTGGAACAAAAAAACAACAACAATGTTTCGGTGATCGCATGACTCTAGCTTGAAAGGGCCCAGGAAGGACTGCCCAACGAAGTGCGCCTGGTACCAGGGTAGAGGCCAACCCTACCTCGGTGCAAGGCTTGAGTGCTTGCCTAACATCTGGGCATCAGGTCACAACCGCTGATGTGGTCAAAGCCTACGTCCCGGCATTCCTCATCCCCAGCTTTCAGTCTCCGGAATTGCAGTTGCACGGGATGCCGGAGGCCTTGGGGACAGATGGGCGGCAAGGAAGTTCCCAAATGTCCCGGTAAATGCCCTCGTTGATGCCCTCACCCTGGCGGGTCCCAAAGACGCCCACCATCCATTCTAAGAAAAGCTCACTAAAATGATCAATGTCGAGCCGCCGGAGGCATCTCCAGAGTGCTGTAGCCACGTCTATATCAACGCGCCTGCAGAGTCGCGTGAACCCGACCTGAACGCAGCTACAAGCGCGTTGAAGATGCCGTTGCCTTCGACATGACCGATTACGCCTGCCGCCAATCAAGGCAATGCACAAAAAAGTCTCGCAAGCAAGAACGACCAGCCTGTGAGGCCCAGGCCAGCGAGGCTGTCGCTTCCTCGCGGCATTCAGCACCAGCAATTTCTGCGCCATACTTATGTGCAGCGTGTTCGTTTCCCTTTCATTGTGTTAGGGACAGCTCGACGTTGCCCAGCCCTCAAGGAAAGACAGTGGGCGCCACTGACATGTCGAGAGCTCCCGCTGCCTATTTCCATCGGCGCGCCCTGACCGGCATCAGGGCGTGTGTCATGAGAGCTCAGAAATCATGATTCTTCAATTCCCTCCTTGCCGGGTCCAGTAAGATGCACTACGTTACAGTCACGCTTGAGCTCATGTTGCGGTCAACTCAAACACTTCATGACTTCGTCATGTCAGTTCGGGTGGTAGCTTACCCTAGAAAGGTCCAAGTTGCTTCCTCGCTTTGGCCGGCCCGTCCAAGCCCGCCTCCGCGTCGGCGCCCTGTCCTTGTTTCGCTGAGCCTGCCTTGACACTTCCGTGGCCTTGTTCCGCGTTCTCCTCGTGGGAAGGTTTGCCTGAGGGCTTGAACGGGGAAGAGGTGTGCGGGGGGGGGGGGGTAAATGCACCTTTCCATTGTGTTGTTTAGTCTACACATGTGTCGAGTTGCAACAACGCGTGAGAACAAGAGTTTTGTTGAAGTGGCACGACTGCTGCCGTAGCCATACATGCCCATGGCGACTTGAAGGCGATTACATCAAGCTACCTGGTGCTCAAGGGAAAGCCGCTGGAATATTGCAATCTTTTGTTAGGTAAGTCTTATGATGGACGCGGAGCTGTAAAATATTGGGAAGCAACCGCTCCAATAACAGCAGTGGTTTGGCAGGCAGGCCAAAAGCAGTGGCACGTTGCTTTCTCGCATGGATGCCGCAAACAGGGAAAACGGCACCTTGCGCGTGTCAAAGCGTGAGTGTGCCCGACGAAGAGCCGCGGGGATTTGCTCGCTGGTGCAAGGACTTCGAGGGTGGAGGGTGCCCAATGATGATTGCCTGACGCTTGGAAGAGCCGTCGGCTGCGCAGGAGAATCCATATTTCGTACCTCTTTGCTCAGGTGGGAAGGGAGCTGGTCTGCATTTTGTGCAGTGGCCAAATATGTTGATAGCAACAAAAAACAACATGCGTGTGCACTTTTGTGTCCTACAAGGGGGTCAGCTGTCAATGCACGGTCCCGCTACTGGCAAGGCGCGTTTGCCGGAGTTGCTTCCGAGACGCTCCTTTTCCCGCTGGATTGCCGGGCGCCTTGCGACATCCGCGTGGCCTGGGAGCGTGCTTGATTCCTGCAAATGTAGCTTTGTGCTGAGGCTTGAAGACTCGGCTGCAAAGTCGGCAAGGCTTCATCGATGCGAGCACAGCACTAGGTTTGTATTTTGTTTCATCGCAGTTTGTCACGGGGGTTTGTTGCAAGCTAAGGAATCTGGCGGCTTCCGCAACATCTATCGCGGTGTCAGCGTCTTAAAGTAAATGTTTTTACACATATTCAGATCTTTCCCCCTACGCTGTATGTCACTGCCAAAAAGGCTATGCCGCAGGTTTTCATCTCTATCGGCGCAGCGGCGCCGGCTTCCGCAATTTTCTTCTCCACCTATGAGATGCTTGGTTTGGGCGGCAGAACGTGGTTGGAGGAAAGCAATAGGATGTACCATGCAGTCCAAAGAAGTTATGCTTGACGTGCGGGCGAGAGAAGCGGATGGGCCAAGGGCCACGAAGAAGTGCTTGATGCCCTTCGCTGCTCATTGGCACTGGTCAGCATGCATGAATGCATGCGCGCATGGTATGAGGCGTGCGTTCGTGCTGAGGATAGAAGCAACTCAGCATGCGCCCCAGGGTTGCGCCATGAGAGTCCACTTTGCGTTTTTTGGGTATTGTGAGGTTCTGGCCTATTGTGGCATCGGACTGGTGGCTTCAATCTTGGGCGAGCTGGCCGCTGGAGTTTGGCGTGTGCCTGTTGATTTAGCCCCTCGGATCTAAGCGCAGGTTGATTGATTCTAGGTTCGCTCCTGGTTGCTGCCAAAGCACGCTGCACTGTTGTTGCTATCATTCCATTGAGGGAGAAACAGTTGCCAAAGACTTGCAAGACGTCGCTTGAAATCGCTAGCTAGGTCAAGCAACGCCAGCAAGCCGGGGGCGGCCAAAGCCTGCGGACTGTGGTGCAAGGCGTGTGGAGCACGCAAAGCTCAATTTTTGTGGCATCATTGCAGGCAGGGCTCCAAACCTCCAAGCCATACCCGACCTACTGACTCCGAGCCGAAACATACTTTAAGCCCGACCCAACGGCACAAGGCTGTTTGGGGCTGGGTTTTAGGGTTTAGGTTTGGGGATTTTAGACATTAGGTTTCGGGATTTTTAGGGTTTAGGTTGGGGATAGTTAGAGTTTTGGGTTCGGGTTTATGTTTTGGGTTTTTGGGTTTGGGTTTGTAGGTTTGGTTTGTTTTGGGGTTTTAGGATTGGGTTTTCAGGGTTTAGTTTGATTTGTTTGGCTTAGGTTTAGGGTGTTTGGGGTTTAGGTTTAGGTTTTTCAGGGTTTGTCTTAGGGCTCAGGGTTAGATATAGGGTTTTTGCAGGCTTTTTGGGTTTAGGTTTAGGTTTAGGTTTCTCGGGTTTTTTTTTGGGTTTTTAGCGTGCAGGGTGAAACGCAGAACAACAAGGTCAGCGCAAGCGAAATTGCCGCAGAGGGTTCGCTTTCCGTTTCTGAAAGCCTCAAACCACTGGCCCTGCGCAGTAAGTTGAACTTCTGGCCAAGCCATCCCGAGGTAAGTTCCCGTTTGATTCTCCCAAGGGTTCAGGGCGGCTAATGTGCAGTTTCGGCATGCGACAGGCGCATTTGCAATCCCCCCCCCCCCCCCTCACCCCCGCTTTTTTTTTTTGTGTGAAACGGGGGAATATTAAGTGGCCCTGTCAGGCATCTCTGCTGCGGGACGTCACACACAGCAGCTTGCAATTCCCTCTTTACGAGGCTTCGTTGCAAGTTTTGAGGCTTATGACTGCAGTCTTCAGCTCATGTGAGTGTTCCAATCAGGCTGTTGGACTGCTCTCTGAGGAATACTTGAAGCTTGCCTGCGCAAATTTTCATGGAGTCGCGAAGGAGGCTTTGCCAACTTGGCAGGCGTGGTGTGGTTGGGATCTGCTTTGCAAACTCGCACTTGCTCGAGCCGTTGCATGATTCCAGGGTAAATCAAAACTCTTTGTTTCCTCGTCTGGCTTGCAAGAGGCTAGCCCATGCTAGCCCTAGACAACACCCAGATTTCAAGGAGTTTCAGGGTTCCAATATTGGGTGTAGGAATTTGAGACCTGCACGGAAATACAGAACAGTACCAGTGCTTGTGCTTGACCAGGCGGCATCGTGTGGCACTGTGGCTTGGCGCCAGCCAGTCGCCTTTGCCCTTTCCAGTTGGGTGCAGCAGTTGTACTTTATTCAAAACTTGCACAGGTGGCAGGAGTCATCTCTGCCCTCTTGTCTACTCCCTTGGACGCCAAGCGCTTAGCTTGAGCAAGCATGACGCCCCAGCTCTAGCCTCAGTGGCACGTGGAAAAGAGAGGGCTGCTTCGTGTGACCCGTGCAAGTTGCAACTCGTGGCGGGCCGAGCTCGGTGCTCGGGTCCTTGGCGAGGTGCTGCGGACGCGGCTAAATCTCAGGGAGGATCACCTCTGCCCCATGGGCCGCAAAAAGGCCTCAGAGCTGTTGAAGGAGGCCAGGGAACGCGCTGTAAACTTGGCCCAAAATCCTGCCAGATCGCATACGTGTTACCCTTCTGACTTTGAAGAAATGTTGAATGGCGGCCCTTGGATTTTTCAGGAGGTGGTGCTGGTCTACCGGCATCGGGGCCTGAAGGGCTTCTTTGCTGGCTGCACCTGCCGGGCTGCGTGGATGGGCCTCGGCGGCTTCATCTTCCTGGGCTCCTTCGAGCTGGCGAAGCCACTCGGAGCTGCGAGCTTCACGTCTTCTGACGGCTAGAGAGACGGCGGACCGTGCGTTGTGCTTTTCCGAAGCGCCGAAGGAAGCACCTGCAGACCACAGAGGATCCCGTCCCGCTTCCGGTGAAGAAACGGCCGGAGGCAGGAGACAGCAGCCAAGCGGCCAAGAGGCTTCAGATGGTTTCAGATCAGAGCAAAGAGAGGTTAATGAAACGGGAATTCGTGCGGATGGAAAAGTCTTGGCAGGTGGCCGCAAAGCCAGCTGAGCCAATCGAGCGAGAGCTTGCTCATGACCCAGTTGCACCCACAGCGTTGCCCGTGCACGAGCTTCCTGGCACACAAGTGGGATTGCAGATTGGCCCTGTGAAGGAGGGCTGGCAGCTGGTAGGAGCAACAGCCTGGTGCAGCAAGGCCGCTTTGGAACCCCTTGTTTGAGCAAACAAAACTGAGCTAGCAGGAGGACTGCGTGCTTTGCCAAAGCAGACTACCAGACTCTTGCTGTGCACAACATGACCGAGGCCAGAAAGGAACCGGCAGTTGGGGCTGGAGCCGCCTGTCTTGGTATCCTTCTCATCCGGCCTGTGCCTTTGGATGCATTTAGCGTGGTGCTTCATTTCAGCTGCTAGCCTCCAAAAGGAGACGGGTCGCCCGAACCAAGGCTTGCTGGTGTAGCGGTGGACGTTCCGCTGCACCCGCTCGACACGCTGAAGACACGCATGCAATCCAGAGATGGGTTGCTTTGTCAGACCACCAATTCTGTGTTCGGTCGTGAGCTTGCTTTGGAATAGGTTGTTCCTGTGTTTTGGTGTCGTACCCGATGCAGTTAGGTGAGATGGGATATGTGCCTGTTGTTGCGAGCCGTCGTTCCAGTCCAGCGGCCCTCCCGAGGTTCTGGCGCTCTGGAGGCTACCGCAATGTGTGGAGCGGGCCTCTCGGCGTACTCCTCCGCTTGTAACGCGCTGAGGCTCTAGCCTTGGAGTTGCTTGCGACACCTTTCCTGCAGCTGCGCACTGCGCCTCATCTTAGGCTCAGTGCCGTGCTGGTGGTCTCTGTCCCGGGCAGTGCGTGACTTGCCGGCATCTTCCTCCCTGAGCCGACAGCAAGAAGCACTTCGATGGCTACAGCGCGCTGCAAGGGGCGCAGCAAGGGCGGTTGCAACAGTTCTGCACGGTGCAATTGGGGACAGCAAGCAAGTGCAAAGCCACCAGTTGTGTGTGTGTGTGTGTGTGTGTGTTAGCGCACCGCGCGTGACTTAGTTTGCACTCGTCATGAAATTGAGGCTCTTTTTTGTGGTTTACGAGTCTGCCCGGCACTTCCTCGAACGAAGGATGCCTGCACGGCCCTCAGGTGGCATGAACGCGTTGCCCTTTGGAGGCAGGCCACGGAATCATGTTGCCTCGGAGCCCCTAGGCGGCTCAGCAAGACAAGACTCTAGCCATCGCTCGGGACGCCGTGGCTGCATCAGTGGCAGACGTGAGTGCCTGCATTGTGCGGGTGCCGTGCGCGACTTGGACGCATCAAGCTGCGTACTGAGCGAGTGGCTGAACCGCAGAAGAATAGTTGGCACTCGCCTACGGGTCACTCCCACTTCATCAGCGACGAGTCTGACTTGAGGAAGTGCTGAAGCAGCGCATGCAAGCACTGCAGCCGTGCGGCGTGTCGCTCAGCTTCTCGCAAACTGTATCCAGCGTCGGGGGCCTCAGATGGAGAGAGACCTGTTGTGAGGGAAAAGCTCGATTTTGACTGGAAGCAACAGTCTAGCTGCCAGAACGTTAGGCTGTTGCCTGAAGGCCTGGTGGATGTTTGATGACAAATGAAACTGCCCCACCTGTTTGACGCTTTTAACACGTTTTTGGGTTACTGTTTCTGGCTTAGGGTTTCGGATGGGTCGTGCAAACAAGATTACAGGCTACAGGCTGGGGTTCCAGTGCTTTTTGCTGGCTGGGGTCTAGCTCTATCAATGATGTGTTGGCTTGAAGCTAAGTTTGCCTCGCGACTGGCAAGCCAAGGTCAAAGCAGAGGGTGTCAAGGGCTTTTTTGCTGGCTTTGCTGCCACTGCCATGCGCTGCGAGCTGAGCAGATGAGAAAAGGCACTCCGGTCGCCATGGTTCCTTGGGATTTCCGGAAACCGTAGCGAACTGAGGTGAGGTGCCGTTTGCCCTCATCCAGATGCCCCTTTTTGAGGACAGTCAGGGAAGTAGGGAAGTAGTTGAGTTTCAGATGGAGGCTGCCGAAGGCGGCTGCCGGTGTTGAAAGCGAAGCTGTATATTTAGTAACCGCAGCGAAACCGGCAAGATGCTGAAGGTCTCCCAACATGGAACTGCTCGGTGGGGCTGCGGAACTCTAAAATCTCAAGTATAAATGAGAGGTGTGGTGTGCACTCGAGATAGTGATGGGCTATTGAAGATAATAAGGTGGTGTGCACTCGAGGTAGTCATGGGATAGCCCATCTGCCATGTGCCCCAGATAGAGTATCAGATGAGATATTCAGGTTTTGAAGCCTGTGGCACGCCTGCATTTGCAAATTGGCTTCTGAGACTTACTGATCACCTATCCCACAAGAGCTCGCAGCGACAGTTTGGGACAACGGGAGGGAGATTCTGCGCGCGTTCTTGAAATCATGAGGCGTTTGGTGATATTTGCCCAATGCGCTAATTGTTGTTGTGGCTCAAGCGAAGGGGTTCGCTCTGTAGCGCAGCATTTTGACGGTAGCGAGTTGGCCTGGTGGGTCTGGCGAGGGACATTCGATCTAGACAAAGCTCGCAGCGAGGGAAGGAGACAAGTTCAAGAGCAAAGGAGCGACTCAGATTGCATGTAGAAGTTGAAGGGCTCAATGAAGGCAAGCCGGACAATCCGCCCAGGGCTGGAAGGTGCCCAGAGTCCAAAAAACAAGACTCCAAGGACTCTCAAGGAGTCTGAAAAGACTGCGACTTGACACTGAGAAGGCTATGTGCCGCGTGAAGCAAGGGGTCAGCGCAACGCGAGATACGGATCGGGAGGTTGGCTAGCGCGTGTAGCCCCCTTGCGCGCCTGAAGCAGGTGCGTGTGTTTTTGGAGGACCTGGCGCCATAGTGCGCTGGGGCCCTTTGACTACAAGAAGGATGCAGCCTTGGAGTTGCTCATAACGCCGCCTAATCCTCAACAAGGGCCGGTGGGGGGAGTTACACGGACATCAGTTGAGAAGCAGAACGCTTGACAGACCCCCCTTAGGTAGCAGAGACCAACGGTTTGGCCAGCTCCTGTGCACATGGACTCCTTGACCAAGATGCCGAGCTTCCAGGCAATGGTGGAGGAAATGGAAGAGCACGCCTTGCCGAGCAAGCTCGCATTCCGGATGCTGGGGATGCTATGGCGAGAAGATCGGCTACAGGCATGGCGGCAACGTACGGCATGCGCGTGCTCAAGCGCAGCAACGACGTCCGGCCGACCGTTTCGCTGTCCAGCGGAAAAATGAGTGTTTTCAGGCTAGACCTTCCATTGTTTTCGGAACACTTTGTGGTCGCAGTTCAAGTGTTGGTTCTGGGGCGTTCGTGGCAAAACAAACAGGGCCCGATGCTCTGACAACAATCACTGCAGGGAGCACAGCAAGAATGAAATTCAGCTGTGGACAGTTGGTCAGGTCCCTGGCCAGACTCCGCTGCCCATGTGGTGCGACTGTGTGCAGCCACTCTTGGCAGTGATGAATCCCAGCATTGCGCCTGCCCGTTTTAATGAAGGTCCTAGTACCCTGAAGATTACCTTGGGCAAGGGCTCCGCCCAGGAGCTGAAGTACCTGCACCCGTGGGCGAGGCAAGCGCAGCGCGAGAACAACACGCATCAGCAAGGCCAGCCGGGAGAGATGCAGCGATCCAGAATGTCCGCGTAATGTTTGTATGATGACGCTCAGAAGTTAAGCCTGTGTTTGTACTCGATGCTGCTCTCCGTGCGGCCTCAATGGTTTGGGTATGCTGGATCGACAATTGAACGATTGGAAAGAGAGACGCGTGATTGTGTCCTCAGCCGTCAGCGTGGGGTGCGTTGGTTTCCGAGACCGTGTCTTTTTTCTTCTTGTAGTGCCACTTTGTCCTGTGTCATCGTCTCTCGCTCGCAGGCCTCATCGGCATGCACTGTGGCAGCTTAGCTTAGCTTAGCTTGCGAGTTTCTCAAGATGGTGGACCCCTTTTCGGCTGGTTTTGAGGGAAGAGAAGGAAACAACCCACTTGGGGTCCCCCTGTTTTGAGAAACGCCCACTGCAAATGCAAGTGCAGGCAGCCAGTCTTGCACCAGGCCAGTCAATCCATGATTTCTTGAATGATTTTGCAGTGCTCTCCTCCGCCAAGGTTTTATTGCAGGCTCCTGCGCAGGGATTGCTACAACGCCGCTGGATGCAGCAAAAACGCGAATAATGCTGACCGAAGCTTGGATGGAAGCAGGGGGATTTTAGGCGCTGTGCAGATGCTTTTTGGACAGTACGCGCATTCCACGGACAAGGAAGATCCGACCCAACGCTTGGGGCTTTGGAGAACGCTCTGCTCCATGAAGAAGGACCCGGCAAGCAGCTCCTTGTAGAAAGAACAGGCGCCTTTGCGGCCCACATGAGCTCTCGAAGGAGTGTGGCATGATGGGCCTCTTCAAAGGGGCAGTGCCAAGAGCGCTTCACTCAGGCCCTGTGGCTGGGGGCAAGGAGACACGCTGTAGATCTACTTTGTAGATCTTTAGGTTGGTGCCCGTTTTGTGACAACTAAGGTTAGGAAGCTTGTCAATTTTGGCGGGATTTAACACGGAGAGCGAAAGAATACCACTCATGAGGTGCTCTACTTGAGACAGGGAAGTGACTTCCCAACTGGAAGAAGGATGTCATTGGCGTTTCGATCCCAAAACCCCCACGTTTGGCAGGTTTGGGCGGTGCCTTGTGGCTCGGCGCCTTCGAGTGGTCCAAGCTCTTCCTTTGGCCCAGCCATGGCTTCGACGAATTCGCCTGTGCCTTTGCCAACTGATGCCCAGTAGGACACAGTTGCACGTAGTGGGAGGTTCACGGATTCATTGCTGGGCAATGTGAGCTTGGCTCAAAGTCTGAAAGGCTTCAATCCATCAGTTTGGAGGTCGCCTGAACGGCTCGTGCCTGTTTTGAAGGAAACTGGCACCATGGAAACGCACA
>CAUJNA010001630.1:25000-30000 GCA_963377175.1 Effrenium voratum | reverse complement strand
TGCAGCAAAGTAAAATCCTGCCCATGTGTTCGGAAGTGAGCCCAATTTCTGGAACTGTGCCATGCGCGGGCGAAATAATTGAGGTGAACTCACTCCGATCCGATGTCATGTCTCCCTTGACCCACGACCAGCGCCCGCATGAGGCAAGCTGGAGACATTCCGCGCGCAGCGCAGCGCCGCACCGCACTTGCGCATGGCGCTGAGCGAGGACGTGAAGGATGCCTTCCGCAGGGCCCTGCTGCAAGGCAGGGGCAAAACCGCGGGCCGTTGGCAGAATCTTGCACGGCTCAAGTGGCACTCCCCCCATGGAACCTCAGGTGACAGGGATTTGATTACGGAAGTCCTACTGAATCCTATTGCAAGCATGCCTTCTTCGCAGAAGGGGCTCTCCTGCACTCCTACACCCAAGCGGGACCATGAGGCGCCTTCACACAGCTTCTCATGAGGCATCGTGTCTTGGTGCCAGAACCGATTGCCGCTGCTGAAGGGGGCTCTGTGCAGTTTCATTCAAGGGTTGCGCCCGGCACCAGCATTCGGCCCATCCCAGCCCGGTTTCCCCCGTGCTTGTGCGTGTGATGGAGGTGCCAGACTGATGCGCTTGTTCGTGTTTGTTTTCTGCGCCAACAGCTTTTGCCCCCCGAAAGGTCCTCCGCAGCACACGGTTAGGGTTGGGGTTTTAGTTTGATCCCCGTCTACCTGCGCAGCCGGGTGGCTGCGCGTGATTGACGACCAGGAGCGGGGCGCCTTGAGGTCAGGGTAGGGGGGATTCGCTTTCTCAACGGGATGCTTCTTTCATGTGCACCACGTGTAGAAATAGAGCTGTGCATTGTGAATGGAAATGCCGCTGTTGCAGCGAAGGCCCTCGCTGGTTTGCAAGCGCTTTTTCCTATTCTCCTATTCAAGTTTGAAAGGTTCCTGCTGCAGGAAGCAAACAGGGCCTACCTTTCGTTCATGTTTCTCGTCCGCGGAGCAGTAATGGCTCCAGGAACAGGGGTGTGTTGTGGGCTCGGTGTGATACACTCACGCGTGTTTTACATGGGCAACGTGGCAATGGACACAGTCAAGAGCCTGGGTATGATGGACGGGGGTTCTACCACTGATGCAAACATTTTCTTTCCTGCTCGTGCTTCTGGTTTTTCTTTTGTTTGTACTCGTTGCCTCCATTTGTTCAAGCTCTTTTCCCCAGCCGCGCCGAAAATGCGTAGTTTTCGTTTGCGATTTCCTTTGCTTTTTGAAAAGGCCCCGACGTGATGGACCGAGGGGCTACTGGTGCAAGCGCAAACTCTTTCCTGCTGATGCTTCTTGCTTTTTTGTGTGTTTGCTTTGGTTTTCCGCTGCAGACTGTTTCTCCTGTTAGGGGCCCTGCTCAGCACAATTCCGTGGTCCCAGGTTTATGGAAGCCAGGGGCCAGCGCCGTTTGCAAAGTTCAGAAACTTAATCGCTGAGTCCTGTCTGTCCGTGTCTTGCTACAAGGTCGGTGAATTGAGCACCCTAAAGTCCATAAACAGGTGTGTGTGGGCATTGCCCCAACGGCCCCCTGAAATGGTTCGCTTTAGGGTAGAGGGACATCTGGGGGTCACCCAGTGGTGGAGGGTCCCCCCCTCCTTCCGGATTTCTTATGCCCAACCACGGCCTCTGCAGTTGGCGGACCTGGAGCTGTGATTGTGTAGGGGCAGGACCGAGGTGCTGGAAGGAAGCAAGACACATCGAACCCATGCAAGGCAGTTTTTCTCAGGAGCTGCGCACTGGCACTTGCACCGAACTATGATGTTTTAGTGGCCGTGGCTCGTGCACCCCATGGGAAGCATATCGGATGGGGTTCTTGCGCGTGTTTGTGATTGTTTTTGTCGCGTTGTCGGGGAGGCACCTACCAGCCCCGCTGCGCCAAGCTGGGCTTTGTTGGGCCTGCGCGTGCGGGCAAGACCTCCACGCTGCGGGCGCTGTCCGGCTTGCCGCTCAGGCGGGCAATGGAACATGGAATGCTTTTTCCAGCTGCAAGGCCGGTTGCTGGATTGGATTTCTGGTGCGGTTGTTTCGGTCGGGGTTCCGTTCGACCGGGTTCAGAGGTTCAGAGCTGCTGCGGGCTAGGGTTCCCGAAGAGTTCTGGTGGTTGCATCCTGAGCTTATTTGTGGCAAGCCATTGTTGTAACACATTGTTTAGATGTCATCGGTTCCTGATTACAACTCTGCCCTCACGAAGTTGCTAATTTTGACAAAGTCCCATGGCGTCGCGAAGCGGAACGAAGGCAGGAGGATACGTCACGAGCCGACTTGTGGTGAGCTGGCCGTCGAGACTGGCCTAGAAGTCCATATTATGGGGCCTGTTCCGTATCGCAGACGGATTTGTTTGCAATTGGTACGAGCTTTTGGGAACAGCAGGGATGCAAGGCGGCAAGGTGCCGCCTTGCGCCTGCCCAGGGCGGAAGAAGAGACGACTCCTGGCCTAGCCTGCTGGGCGCTCTCTCAGGATTCGGTGCGAGCGGCTTGGGGGTGCGCAGGGCCACTGGAAAGCCCAGGCTCTTCCTTTTTGGAGGGCATGCCTGGCACGCATGCAACTCAACTTGGCGGATGCAATCGCCAAGCAATAGTTCCAGGGATCCAGGGCTCGCAGTGTAGGCCACTTGATTGCTGGCGAAGAGCCCATATTGTCCAGTTTAAGTGAGATGAGAGCCACAGTCCCAGGAAAGGGTCGAACACGCACATGCCCACGTGCACAGTATAAGTATAGATGCTGGAAACAGGATGAAGCAGTAGTGGTGCGATGGTTGAAATGGATGGTTGCACGCCCCCCCCTCCTGACTAATAACCTTTGGGGAAAGTTAATCCCCGCAATTTGGAAAGCAACGCCTTGCCAACAACTTTGGCCCATCGCGATTGCTTTGCAACAGCTGAGGACAAATACAATATGACATGCGAGCTCCGTTAAGCTATGGCGTGTGCGTTTGTGTTTGGCAGCAGCGAGTTTTGCCCATCACGTCCTGCACGCGCTGGCCAGAGGTGAAGGATGCCAACAACCTAGTGCTTAGTCAGGTGAGGTGGACCCGCATGCTCGTTTGCTGGCTGGTTGGCTGGTCAGCGGCCTGTGCAGGAGTTGCTCTCCGCAGCGCCTGGGCACCGCTGGCAGCTGCAGGACCGGGAGATCAACCAAGATTGGGCCAATCCCCCTGTAACATGTTTAAACACCTGCTGAAACTGCCTCCCTTGAAAACGGGCCGCCCACCTGGAAATAATTTCTGAGAACACTTGCGTGGCAAGGGTAACTGCCCGCCGGAACTCAGCGTTTACCCCGTGAGGCGGCACCGCTGGCGAGGGCTTAAGCAGCACCCAAGATTGTGGCTCGCCCCCTTTCCGGCAAACTGAGCTGACTGTATGCCATGCAGTTTGTTGTCTGAATGCTGCACATCATTTGTCACCCAGAAAGGAGAACACACCAGCGTTGGCTGTGTGCTTGATTAGAATGACAGGAGCAAGGAGCTGCTAGCACTGCGAGATGGGACCGGGGTGTGGCAAAGTTACTTGGACTCATTGGTTTCAAGGGTGAAGCTAATCAGCGTCGTTTGGTGTGTCATCGCACGTGAGAAAAAGACACAAGTGCAACATACATTGTGGGCCGTCCGTTGTGTTCAAGTGTCATGTGCAGGTATGTGGCTGACATGGTGCGCCAGACTGCCTCCGGGCAAGCGAGCGGTGTCAAACCAGCTTCATGCATCTGGGCAAGCTGGGGCTGAGCAAGGCTGTGTGAGGGGCTGTGGGTCTGGGCATGTTGACTCGGGCTTTGGCCGTATGGTCTGAGGCAGCGACACCCTCGATCCGGGTGTGATGAAGCGGATGCCGGTTGACCTTATCGCCAGGCAGATGCTTCCCACAACTAGTTTCTATAATTTTTCACGTACACCCCAGACAGGTACACCCTTGCACAAGCCGCATATAGTGCGTGCTTGCTCATAGGACGCCTTTTGCGAGCCAAAGCAGAGACTCAAACGGAGCCCTCGCTTGGCATATTTGAAGCCGTAGGGGTCCGTTTCGAAGGTGTGGCTCAGCTTGCCGTGTGTGAGAAAATCTGAGCCAGGCGTCTCGGCGAGACGAAGAACGGCAGCCCCTCACAGGATGAGAAGACCGTGGTCCTTGAGGTCGCACTGTGCTCGGAACGTGGGGATGTTCGGCACTATTGTGAAAAGGTGGCTCTGGACTTCAGTTCATTGATCCTTGCTGAAATACGGAAGCTGGAAGTTGGGTTGCTTTTGTCACAATGTGCTTGCAACTGACGCAGGCCTACGATTTTGGAGGGCAAGAGGTGTATTATGCTATGCACCATCTCTTTTTGAGCGTGCCTTGGAAGAACTTGGCCTACCACTTTACTTGCATTGCAGTAGTGGAACGAGGACTACGGCATCTACTTAGCTTGTGTCGACCTCTCGGCTTTGAGACTCTCAATGGAGGCAGAGTGGACGGAGAGCTCCAATGATGAGCTTGAGGAAGGCGATAAGTCTACACAGACCTGGGATGCGCTGGAGTGGTGGCTTGCGTCTATTGTGGTGCATGCGCCCAATTCTCCCGTGGCCATTGTGGGCACGCACGATGACTGCTTCGGCCTTAGGCACCCTGTGGGCCCAAACCATGGGAAAGGCAGCATTCGAGCACAGCTAGGCTTGGCCCCATCCTCGCGGCTGAGCGTGCACACGGAGGTGCACGAGCGCATTGAGGCCTTCTGCAAAAAGCTGCCAGAGCTGAATGAGTCTGCGGCCCAGCTGGGGATGCATATGGGAGGAGGCGTAGATAGGTTGGGTTTGGCGTTTTGTCATTGTGACCGGCTGCTTTGCCCAGACAGCGGGTGATACAAAGTCTCGGGGATGGTGACAGAACGGAAGCTTGAGGCGGCTCCACATCAACGAGCCTGGCCAATTGTGCTTCTTCCCCATCGACAACTCGGGCACGGATGGAGGTTCGTCTGTCGGGCGGCTGCAGGCAGCAGTGGAAGACATGGTCTCCAAGCTCATGCA
>CAUJNA010001630.1:2500-20000 GCA_963377175.1 Effrenium voratum | reverse complement strand
AGAATGATTGGTTGCTGTTGTTCGTCGGGGTCGTCGTCAGCGTGCGGTTGGATTGAAGTTCCGTTGCGTAGTTCGATTGCTGCGATCATGTTGGTCCGTTGTCGTTGTGATTGTGGTTCTGTAGTGTCTTGTTCGGTCGTCCTGACAGTAGTTCCTTCTGTCGTCTTTTGAGCCTTAGTTGCTTGCATGATTTCGTCTCGATTTAGTCGTCGTAGTGGTTGTGTTGTTGTTGGCGGTGCTGGCAGTGGTGGATGTCGGCGTGTGGTTGGTGATGTAGCCATTGGTGAGTCCGGTAGTTGCGAACTTGAAGATCCGGTCGAAGGTCTCGTCGAAGGTAGTACTGGTCCTGCAGTAGTTCGCGCTTGTTTGCTTGGTGGTGGTTGTGGTACGTCGTCTTCCGCGTGTGTCTGTTGCCCTGCGTCACGCTGAGGTGGTCGTAGAGATTGCGACGGCGGTCGTAGTGCCGTAGTTTTGAGGAGTGTCGTGAAGTTCGGGTCGTAGGTGTTCCGTCTCGGTGACCATAGAGTTCCGGTTATCTTGTTCAGTATTTGAAGTCCGGTTGTAGTCTCCTCACCGTGCGTACTTTCGTCACTCCTTGTTCTGTAGCCACGTAGTTTTCACCTGTTTCGGAAACCTTACCTAACCAGATGCATTTCTGCATGCGTAGTTCGGCTTTAGGTAGACTCTTGTGCTGTGGCGGCATGTACAGTAGTGTTTCCCCCAGTCTACGATTGCTCGTTCGTAGTTGCGCCCCCAGCGTCGTTCGAAGCTGGTGTAGCCGTCGGAGTGTACTCGTAGCGGTTGATAGTCCGCGCAGCGTGTCGTATGATCCATGGAAGTAAGGGGTGTTTCACGTTGAGTGTGATCCCGTGTGCCTTGAAAGTGCGTATTTTGCCAAGTAGTGTTCGGTGTAGTCGTTCTACACTTCCTTGGCTGCTACTGTACTGCTGTAGGCCGGTGAGTGTCGTACTGTCATGGATCCTAGTTTTGCTGCTGTGGCTTTTAGTAGTGCATTGAGTGTGTCCTCGTTGTCGCTTTGTAGTATTCCATTTGTGCGACCGCATTCCAGAATGAATGCTTGTAGGTTGTTGATCATGTAGTCCATCATTGAGGACTTGTCTGGAACGAGACATGCCATGCACAGTTGTGTAGTTACGTCAACTGCTGTCAGTACTGCTGTAGGTCACGGCTCCTGGTTGGTCTTGATGTAGGCGAAGTCGACCTGAACGACGGGTTGTCGTGTTCGTTGTGTTGTGTAGTTGTCTTGTCGTCCTCTTCCCTTTGAACACCAATCTCTGTAGGGAAGATGTGTAAGTGCATGTTCATGAACTTCCTGTGGTGTAGGTTGGTAGTGCTTTGGCTCGTTGTGCTTCTACGTGTGGTTCATCATCTGCAAGGACGTTGTCATCCATGTAGTGGTATCCTTCCTTCACAGTGAGCCGTGTTGTACCGGTCCATGTGTAAGGTAGGTGAGTGTTATCAGCTGTGGTCCAGTTGTCCTTGTGTTGTTTGACTTCGTTGAAGTTGTTGGTGGTGATTGTAGTTCTGTTAAGGCTCAAGTGAGTCAATTGGTGGGTGTCCTGGACCATTTGTTGGAATGAACACTGTAGTGCGTGGCACCAAGTAGTGTCTGATCCAGTGTTCTCCTTGTCGTCCCCAGTAGTCTTGATTCTCTTCTTGTTGTGTCGGTGGTCTAGTTGTTTTGGATGTAGGTGCCGGTGTGTCAATGCTCGTTGGTTGTGTTGGTTGTGCTTTAGGCCTCCAAACACTTTGTGGAGTGCGCATTGTGAGTGATGTCCTGGTTGTAGTTGTTGTTGGTTGTTTCTCTGTGCGGTTGTAATTTTGCCTGTGATCCTTTGCGTAGGATTCATCTTTCTCTTGAACCTAGTTTCACCAACCCAGCCGTCACCGGGTAGTCGTTTGTGAAATTCGGTTTGGAGATTTGCTTCATGAAGTCTTGTAGTAACTCCGGTTCCTGGTCAGTTCTGACAACTGTAGTTTGTCTCCAGTCGTCTAGTTGTTCTGTAGGTATTGGGCATCCGGAATCCTCTGGTGTGGTTGCCACTAGCCAGTGTTTCCTCCAAGGATCCTTCGAAGTTCTTGGTCAGTGTGAGTCAGTGGTGCTATAGCGTTGTGTTGTGGCAAGTGGTTGTCCGTAGTGATTGGTTGTATTACAGCTCTCATAACTCCGTCGTGGTCCATTTGTGGTTGTAGCTCGTGACCTTTGGGAACCGTACCTGCCGCATTTGTAGCATGTTCCTTTTCCTTGGCTGTTGTTGTAGTTTCCTTTACCTTTTCCTTTGCTTTTGCTTTTGCCTTTGCCTCCTTGGTAGTATGAACCTTTGTGTCGTTTGCCTTTGTTGTTTTTACTGTTGTTATGCCCGTAGTTTCCTTTGCCTTTGTTGCCCCATGTTTCCTTGAATGGCCATGGTGGTGTTCCTTTGCCTTTTCCTTTGTAATTGCATTTTCCTTTCCTCGTTGTCCTTGTAGCCAACGTCCATTGCTGCTGGTCCACCTCCGTAGTTGCTACCAACTGCCGATGATGTGGTATTCATCTTGGAGAATGCCGAGATGGTCTTGTAGTACTCGATCACCACATCACGCACTGCCGTGTAGGTAGTCGTTTTTTCCAGCTGGTAGTTGAAGGTGTTGCTGGAGTGCTCCTTGTGTCTCATTGAGTAGTACTGCAATCTATGCTCCATCTGGTAATGCTGCTCCGTTGTCGCGCTTGTACCTGTTGAGGTCATATTCCCATTGTAGAAACTGCTCTTCAAACTGTTGTTCACTGGGTGAAGGTTTCAGTAGTTTGGTCAAGTAGCCAACGCTTCTTGTACCAACTGGTAGGCTGAACCTGTTGTTCAAAAGTCGTAGTGTGTCGCAACCATTGGCGGTGTAGCGGTTTTGTCTGACCACTGTAGCTGCTGGGCCTTGACAGATGCTGGTGAGGATGTAGTGTAGATCACGTGCAAGGTTAACAAGCTTGTGGCCTCTTGCAGTGTCAGGCAGTACTTGGTCTACCACTGTGCTTTTAGCTACATCTGCTGCTCGTAGTATGTGGTCGAACTCGTTGTCGATGAGTTCCAAGTCGGCTTGTAGCTTAAATCTCCATTCATCGTAGTTGGAGCAGTCACCATTGAAGTATGGTGGTGGTAGTTTGTACTTGTGTAGTCTCTGCACGTCGCTTTCTGCCTGTGCTGCTGCTGTCGTTGCACCTATTGTTCCTGTAGTTTGTGCTGGGTGCTGCCGGTGTTCCTCCAGGTTGTCGGGGCTGTCTTGCTGTAGTCTCTGGTGGTATTCCTGCTGATGCTGCGTGTTGATCTCCTACTGTCATGTCGTAGTAGTTGGGCATACTGGGGTGCTACTGTAGTCGTTACTACTGGGGCTCCCCTTTGGGTAGGATCTCAGCTCCGCTACCGCGTTAAGATACACGTGCAAATTCTGTGCAGTTGTTCTCACAAACAAATGTAGTCTGCCGCAGCTCTTGTTTTCTCCTGATGTAGTTCAAGTTAGGCTCAAGGCCTGCGGTATGTGTCAAACATCAGTGTAGTGCACATGCAACTGTATCATGCACTCACTGTAGTTTAACAACAGGGAGAGAGAGAGACAGACATGCAGGCAGGCAGACAGACAGACAGACAGCCAGCCAGCCAGACAGACAGACAGACAGACAGACACAGACAGACACAGACAGACAGACAGAAACAGACGGACAGACAGACAGAGGCAGACAGACAGACAGACAGAGACAGACAGAGACAGACAGAGACAGATAGAAGACAGAGACAGACAGAGAGACAGAGAGACAGACAGACAGACAGACAGACAGACAGACAGACAGACAGACAGACAGACAGACAGACAGACAGACAGACAGACAGACAGACAGACAGACAGACAGACAGACAGACAGACAGACAGCCACAGAGAGAGAGAGAGAGGCAGACATAGACAGACACAGACAGACAGACAGAGAGACAGAGACAGAGACAGAGACAGAGACAGAGACAGAGACAGAGACACACACAGACAGACAGACAGAGACAGACAGACAGACAGACAGAGACAGAGAGACCGACAGACAGACAGACAGACAGATAGATTTAGATGTATAGATATTTAGATATTCAGATTTGTAGGTTTTTGTAAATAATATAGATATACAGATATATAGATTTTCAACGAGAAAGAGGAAGATAAAGAGAAAGTGCAAAAGAGAGAGAGAGAGAGAGAGAGAGAGAGAGAGAGAGAGAGAGAGAGATAGGGAGAGAGAGAGAGAGAGAGAGAGAAAGAGAAAGAGAGAGAGAGGAAACAACAAGACAAAGGACATACAACTATATCTATCCTTACATGTTTGGGTGCTTCCACCGCTGGTATGAATTCCGTGCTTCAGCTTGATTGTGCCTTTTGGGACGTTTGAGTGGTCTCACTGCTGCCAACCAGGCTGTTTGACATACCTGCGCGGGGCAAACTCAAACAGTTCCGAAATAGGGGGTTAATGCTAGGAGTCCTTGAGCTGCGGTGCAATGCGGTAGATCAGGCCACACAGGATCTAGGCTCTCTCGCTTTTGTTTTGGTAGCTAAGCCTGGAAGGCTTGGATAGTTCTCCCGTGCATCAGGGGCCCGGGCCGCCACGCGGATGTGCAGAAGCTCTTTCTGGTGCCCTCGCAGTTGCCGCGGCGGCAGCGTGAAGAAGTAGAGGCTGCCAGCCAGGCACTGCGGGTTCTGAAGTCTCAAAGAGCGAGAAAGCGAGAAGGTGCAATGGACATCTTCTTGGACAACGGCCGAAAGAAGTGCCAAAGGGTGCGATGCCTTTTACGTTGAGGCCAATTTTCATGTCGACTTGAAACCGCTTGCACTTGGATCTGGGTTGTCGGTGGATCAATTTGGGCCTAGACTGGCTGTTTGGCAAGATGTGCCCTTGGCTCAAAGTGGAGGATGCCGTGGTGTTGTACCTCGACTTCCACGGCCTGCTTCGACGCCTGCTGCCGACGCTGATTCCGCGTTTGCCCCTTTGATTCTTACTGGGGGCGGTCAATCTGCACTGAAGTGCCTTGACTGCGTGGGTGTCCATGCCCAAGGCTTTGCAGCTTGAGCAGGGTCGAATCCGGCGTGCAGATCCTTTCCATTTACGCCAATTATGCCACTTGCTTGCAGGGCGAAGCAGGGGTCCAGCTAGGCATCAGCAGTCTTTGGTCTCTGGCTCATTCAAGTGCGGCCGCACGCAAGCAATTGAGTGGACAAGGGTTCATTTTCAATTGTGCGCTACCAGAAATGTTGCGCGTCCTTTGGGCATGTTTTATGTTTGGCTTGAGGCCCACTTGCCCGAAGGACTGCGCAGCATGAATTGGCATCCCCGGATGTTTTCCGAAGATCCCGAGGC
Organism: Effrenium voratum; assembly: GCA_963377175.1. NCBI lineage: Eukaryota > Dinophyceae > Suessiales > Symbiodiniaceae > Effrenium > Effrenium voratum. Next base: position 14,620 of record CAUJNA010001630.1, on the reverse strand, counting down.
ACGCTTCGCCATCTCCACCCAGGGACAGGCACGTGGCGACTCCCTGCGATCTTCGGGGGGTCGGCGGACCATGTCGATGCTGCTGGTTTCTGTGCAGCGGCCTGGCGCAGCCAAAAGCGTGCAGATTGGTTGTAGCGTTCGAAGCAAAAATCGCCTGCCTGTACTTGAATCCATTCGCTCAGTGACACAAGGCCCTGTGGGGAGTTCTTGCGCTGCTGCCTGCGGCCTCGGCGCGGGGCCGAGGCACGGCTGTCCTTCAAGCACGTGGCGGCTGGGCCGGACTTGGGAACTGCGATGAGGGGCACGGTTGGGAACTGCGGACACCGTTGGCAGCTGAGGAATTTTGATGGGGTGCTGATTGTTCGTTTTCCGGTACTCATGGGAGATGCGCAATTCTAGGCTTGGCTTTTCGACCAACCTTTCTAGGATCAAGCATTCCCAAGCCTAACAGAGCAAACGCGGCAACGTCTCTTGAAGAGGCAGAACCCCTCCGTCGCTTACAGTGGAGTGACTTGATCGATGGTCGCGTTCGGGTTTGAGTGTCGGCAAGAACGGGAGGTTCCAGGCACCTGTTGTGTAGCCTATTGTCATATTATTGGCATAAATACGCAGATCGCAACTCCATCAAATGACGTTTGTCCTTTGTGAGGCAGCCAGAAATTCCCAGCGGAGGTCGGGTATTATGGCATCAGAAAGGTTATGAGCGGCAAGAACTTTGTGTATGTTTCGTTTCTTCTTCTAGCTGCTTTGTCCGGAAGAGTCAACTCTTTTTGCTTATGTTGCCGGATTTGGACCTTTCCCCTAGAAAGCATGGGCAATGTTGCCAGAACAAACAAGCAGGTTGTGGTGAGCAAGAAGCCAAGAGGACCGTTCAGGATGTGGCAGGGAAGAGGTTAGCCTCCCATTCTGCTCAGGTCTGGCTCTTGCACAGCTTTCGGGATGCCGTTGCTGCATGGATGCCGAGGACGGCCAAAAAAAAGGTGTATATATATATATATAGCAGTGAGTTTGAAGGTTCGTGTGCAGGGACAAGGCAATCACCAGCTCGAGACTGGAGGATCAGCTTCAGGGCTGGCATCCGCTGCCCCACCTGCACTGCCGGCCACGCCCATGCAGCTTGGCATCGATGTTTTGGGAGATCGCACCATGGCCAGAAGCTGCTGAGGTGCTGGACCTGCACTCCCTCCTACGTGAGGAGGACCTGGTGGTCTGCACCAGGTCCGGCAGTCTGGATGCAACCCGTGTCCGTGCTTGTCTGGGTCGAGTTCAGGAAGGCGAGTAGCGCATTTAGGCCAGCCCTTGTTCCCTCACTTTGCGAAGGAACGTTTAGTTGCCTTGGCTGTGCTCTCAGAACTGCCCCAACACCACAAGCACATCGACTTAGTTGCTGGGCCCTGTTTTAGCCAAGGTGACTTGGTGGAAGATCTGCCCAGCTGGCTTCTGGACTGGCGCCAGCACCATCAACATCGCCAGCAGCGCCTAGGAATCCAGCAAACCTCAGATATCGCGCTGGGAAATTGCAAATGAAGTGTGGCACCGGACAATTGCCAGGTAAACCACACTAGTACATTTGTTAGCGAGAAGTAGAATCCTAAGCCTCCGTCACCACTGTCGGCCAGAGACTCCTGAGACAGAGGCCTAGCTCGCCGCGTGCGAGAGAGGAGGAGCCTGACTCCAAGATGCTCGGCTCAATGCGCCCAGGGCTTGTGGGGCTCTTTCCAAGCATTTTGTCTTTCGCAATGCCCAAGGGCCCCAAAATTGAGAAAGTTCTTGAGTGCGTGGCAGAAGGGCCCACGCCGGAAATGCCAGCTGTCGAGTGCCAGATGCTGAATACCCACGTGTGCATTCCTCTGGTTGCGCGCATCAATCAGCAACTGCGGTAGTTGCGGCTTAGTTAGTTACGGCTTGGTACAACCACTTTTGAAAGTGTGGCCAGGAAGCAAAGTACAAGCAGCGCGAGACCTCCGGGCGAGGCGCGGCATCTCAGCGCTTTGACGTCTCCTTTTGTGATTCCTTGCAGCCACCACGTGCATGCTACATTGTCGCGTTGCCTTCTGTAAATCAAATGATACTGCTATGAAGGATGCACGGTTGACTTGCCAAGGACAAACACAAGCAAGCATCGTTAAGTGGGTCAATCTTTACCTTTGTTTGTTTGTTTGTTTGTTTGTTTGTTTGCTTGCTTGCTTGCTTGCTTGCTTGCTTGCTTTCTTGCTTGCTTGCTTTTTTCGTTCTATATACATATGTGGTTTTGTGTCGGTTTGCATGTACCCATGGCCTCATGTTGTGTCTGCATGTATGCGTATATTTTATATACATATGTTATTTGGCGTGTTCGTCTGTCCGAAGTCCGAGCACCCAAGCAGAAGACAGTGCCAAGTACTGGAGGTGGCGCTGCAGCTGGAGTACCTCTACGCCTCACCTTTGGACCTCGCACCTCTGGACATCCGAACGGAGATCGAAGCGTTGGCCGCCATCCCAGGGCTTCAGCTTACTGCTGCCTGGCGGCTATATGCGGCTATGTCGTTTTGATAGGGACGCGTAGGGATCTCATCTCCCAGTGAGGGATGCTTTCCTGACTGGGCCAAGTGATGCCAAGTGTGCAGGTGCGCACAGCGACCACCGAAACGTTAGCGGAGGTGTGGAGGACAGATGCACCAGTTGGAGCTGGGTGGGCGGAAAGACGGCAAACAAACTGGTTGGGCCAGGACGGAGCGTGGCTCCAGTGTGCGCGTGCTGGTGCTCGCTGCACACTGTGCAGTCTCGGCCCTGGCACAGCCCTCGCTGATGCTGGAGGACAACGTGGGCAGCTGGGCAAGAGAAAGGAGGCCCTTTGCGCAGCCTGTCCCAGTTCGTCCCAGTTCGTGTTTGGAGCTGCCAATGGCCGAGGCCATGCCCACGTTTTGGGGTCGCGTGACTTAGACGACCTCATTGCACTGAATGGCCCGGAGGTGGCCGCAGGTGGAAAGCCCAGCGCCATGGCAGCCACGTCGTGCATAGGCCAGTTTGAGGGTCAGATGCGAGTCAGAGGAGTCAGAGGAGTCGTCGGAGGAGAGAGAGACTGAGGTGCCTTTGATGTGGTGCTGGTGGACGCCTGCCACTCGGAGGCCTTGGCACGGCGCTTCGTAGAAGACGGCGCGGGCTGTGCTGTGGGCTGTGCCGGTGCCTTGCTCGGACTTGGGCATGTAATGACATGCAACACCAGGTTTCGGTTGACATGGGCAATTTGGTCTGCAAAGCCGTCGATGGGCCTGGAATTTCTTGTTGTAGCCAGGGCATCCCTTCACGCACAAACCTAAACCCAAACCCTGGAACCCTGCACTCAAACCCCGAGACAACTCAAATCCCAAACACAACATTCTGAAACCCCAATCTCGATGTTGAACTAGCTGTCGTCTTCACTGGCATGCTTGTTTTTGACCGCTTCCCCCTGCCGCTCAAATTCCACTGTCACCTAAATCCGGCTGACGTTGAGCTCAACACGGAGAAGCATATTCCTTTTGAGAGATGTGTTCTCTTCTTAGATAGGGTTTCGTTTCTGCTTGGGGCTCCTCGTCGTGAGATAGTTGTGTTCAACAGAGTGAAGGCGGCACTTCAATTGACGTGCATTGGGTTTCAGCGTTTCAGCCATTTCGACTATCGCCTCAAATTAAACTAGGGCGTTGCTGCAATGGTGAGAAAAATGCGCAGGCCAAACAAAAATATCCAGGTGGGTAGCGTAGAGTGTTGCTGTAGAGTGGAGAGCTGTGAAGGTGGGATGGGGGGTCGGCTAGGGTTGTTTGGGCTTGAGGTTTAGGGTGGATTCAGGTTGCGGGCTTGTTTGGGGTTGATTCAGGGTTGGACTGGGAAACTGGCTTTGGATTAGTCGATGTTGGTCGCAAACAATGGCACGCATTCATGCCTCTAAGCCCATCGTTGACGGCCACAGCGCCCTCGAAAGCTGTTCCAGTCCAAGAGCGCACTTACTACAGCGGGCACGCGGAAGAAATTACAAAGCCTGACATCCTTTGCGCCATTCTGAGGTGAGATCTTTGATGCTGCGGCCAGGGAGTTTCTTCGCATCTTCTTGCGCTCATTGGCCGCTGCCGCGGTTCCCGTGGCAGCTGGGAGCACTGGTGTGCCTTGGGCTTGTTCTTGTGGCTTAGGTGATGCTCATTTCCGTTCAACATGTTTATGGCGTGGCCTTGCGGAGGCACAGATGAACTTGCTCCAAATGCCTCAGGCCACCAGCGCCGCAGCCGCAGCCTTCCTGGCAGCACAGCGAGCAGTGCGGCTGTCCCCACAGCCGGGGCTGCGCTCGGAGGCGTGACGCAGGTTTTGAGGTTTTGCCAGCGCTGGAAGAGTCCTGTTGCAGGGCGACAGCCGTGTCAGCTCCCTTATCAAGCCGGGCATGTTCAGACAGAACATAAGTCATGCAGTCCAGAAAGCAGCGGCTTGTGGTTTCTGTTGTGGCTTGGGTGAAAGGGTGGGGCTTTTGGGCGCAGAAAAGGCGGAACGCTTCTGCTTCGTGCCGGAGCTGCCCGCCTGTGGGGAGCCGCGGTTGCCAGCAGCGCTGAAGAGCTCCGGCGAGCAGCTACCCGACAGGAGGTGAGGTTTGTTTTCTGTAGTTTCATACCTGCATTTGAAGGCACATGTGCCAAGGTGAATCTTTGCAATTCTATCCACACAACGCAACAGAGGCACATACAGACATACAGTATAGTATACATACAAACGAAGAAGAACTTGCATACTCAGTTGAGCTGTGCTAAGGTTATTCAGCCATCTTCCACCTGCAGTTGAGGACTTTGTCGGTAGAGGCTCGGTGTGCTCAGAGTTCTGCAGTGGAACGAAGTGGGCTGCTGTTTGGAAGTGTTATAGTTGGGTTGGTTTCTTTTGAGTCATTGCGTTCCACGACGATCTGTTTGCGGGCCAGCGTCAGGCTCGACAATGTCTGCTGTGGCTACCGCATTCCTGCGACAGCGAAGAGTGGTGTGGCTGCACGGAAAGGCACGCTTCCGAGATGCGTGTATCTTCCAGCCAAGAAAGCAGTGATAGCGCAAATGCAGAAGGCGCAAAGTACAGCTTGGAGCAAGAGCTTTGAACATAATCTTGTCTGACCCTGAGAGGCGGGCATCGGCAAATCGGCTTTGGTCTCCGAGTTCTGCCGCTTCTATGCCATGCCTGGGGACAGGCGTCTCAAGTCAACACAGAGAACCTCCGAACATTCCGTATGCAAACTAGCCAACGATTTGACTGCTTTCCACTTGGGACCTTACAGAGCGCCGGTCCGCCGGTTGCCAGGCTCTTCTCCCCACGCCGCGTCTTTGTGCCCGACGAGGCCGAGGCCGCTGCGGGTGCCGCAACCCGTGGAGGCGCGCGGCTGCTGCGTCTGCAACTTGGCCAAAACAGGCCCCTACGAAAAGTACAAACTACAAAACACAGGGCTCAGCCCCTGCCCCCACACTTGCGACATTTCCACAAGCACGCGACAGCCAAGCAGCACAGTAACAATTTGACCAAGCAGTGAAAGCAGCTCATTGGAATCCTCCCACGGAATGCATGACATAAGAGCTCAAGAGAGAAGGCAGCATGGAGTCGAAAGATGCGAGGTCTGGCCTGGGCCCAGCGGTGGCGCTGCAACGACTCCGCGATGCTTTGCGAGGCTGAATTCCGCGAGTTGGGTTGCCAAAGCAACATGAGCATGAGATCAAGTTTTGAAACAGGATAGCATCCACGCGATGGGTCAGGGGCAGTATTTGTGTTTCCACCAGGTTCAAGGACGAACATCGAAACGCAATTGCGTGATGATGCTTTACTATGAGTTGCCCGTGTATTCGATCAGCGGACTGTCCGCCACACCTGCGGGAGCCTCAAAGTACAGTTGTCACAACTCAATGCGAGCCGGGCCACTGCCAAGAAGACTCACGGTCTGGTCGGAGATTGCCATAGACGTCGTTGTCGGAGCAAGGGCAGGGCGCAGGACCAGGTAGCAGCGGCTTCTTTGAAGAGCAAGCTGGCCATTTACGTCCAATTTTCCAGGTCTTGAGCGCTGCTCGGATTTCGGCGCACCAAACGGGCAGCACAGATCTGATGGGAGAAAGCAGTTTGAGTTGCCACCTCTGGCAGGCCGCTTCACACATGCTTGCGCCCGGGCCGTGCCATGTAACGTATCTTTGCAGTACTTGATGTTGGTGCTACCAGGAGTGGGCACCAGTTTTACCAACCGCCCATCTTTGCACGTAGTATTGGGCGGGCGCTTCAGGGTGTAAATGTGGCTCAGTACCAGCCTGAGGCATCAGGGAGCTCGTGGGGAAGTGTAGTATTTCAAGGATACCACGCTCTGTGGCCCTTATGCAACAGCCACAGGCAGACTTTGGTTTGGTGGCTGGTGCATGCGGCCGGCCGGACTACCCACACTGCACGAAAAATGGGTGCGCGTGTCCATATTTCTTTCCTGTCTTGTTGCTGCCACTTCGCAAGCACAAGCACTTGGCTGGGGGTTATCTTCAGTCTGTCAGGCCACGAGGCTGAGGGCTTAGTCTGTCACAGCTCTTTGGTCGTCACAGCTGTGCAGTACTATTCTGTCACTCGGGCCAGCCATTGGCAGACGCCGGTGTGTCAGCACTACAGCTGTCAGGGGTAGCTCTGATATGGTGGTTGTCGGAGGCGACATGGCTTCCTGGCAACCGCCTGTGTGAGCTTCACCCTTGCTCGTTTGCATTTATGCCGTGCCTGGTTTTCTTCATCTGGCCGAACGTATTTTTCCTTTTCATATTCACGTGCACAACGCGCTCGTCTTTAGGCACCGGAACTTAAAGTTACTTTTTGTTATTCATTACGCACATGCCAGGCTCCCTGTTGCTGGGAAGTTGGGTGACCTGTCGCCTGTCGCCAACGCACAGTTTCCCGTGGCCAGGCTCAGTTCTGCTGCTGGCTTTGGACGGGGTTGATGAGAGCTTTGCACTTGAGGATGGGCAGGCTGGAGCTTCCACTGGCTACTTGACGTGTTTGCCTGCCTTCCAGCTTGCCATTCTTCCCCTGAAACCGATATAGTGCGTCTTCTTCATCAGCGTGGCGTTGCCTAAGCAAGAGCCACTCGATCCTCTTCCAGCCAGGCCGCATGTGTCAACATGAGGCGATTCTTAGGGCGGCTTTTCCAAGAACAATGTCAAATCAAGAACCCTCAAACTGATCAAACTAATTTCCTGAGCCGCAATGGATTTGTTGAAATAAGCATTCTGTGGCATCTTTTTGCTCCGTTTCTCTTCTGAGAGCTTATCTTGAGGGGCTGGCTTGGACAGTTGCGAGCTGGGCAATTAGATAGAACAGCCAGGCAGAGGAGCTGTGGAAGTGCCTTGGCGAGGCACGGAGACGGCTTCGGCTTGCGGATGGCATAGCTCAATCAGCTATAAGACTGGCAAGACCCATGTTCTCAGCACAGTCAAATCAAGCAGATCAGCGTTCCTTTCCATCCTTCGGGCCGCGATTTCCGATTTCGGACTGGAACCGACGCCAGGCCTTGGCAGAGACCTCTCTCAAGGTGCTGCTAGCCTCGCGGTTCCCACGCTATGACGCGCCCATTCCCGGCAAGGTGGGGTAGCGGGGTGGCGGATGCAAGCCCCCCTTCGCAAATAGAAACGAAGCTTTGTCCTTTCTATCCTTGTTATTACTGACGGCACACCGTGCTCCTTGATTGCCATCAGTTTCCAGGTCTTAACTCGTCAACCGCGCTGCGACAAGAAATGCTTTCAGGGTCCCAGCATCTAGAGCCCTCCTTGAGATTCCGAGCAGTTCGCGGAGGAAGCTGTGCACTGGCACTGGGCCATTCGACTTGCCACCATGGAAGCGATGTCCAAGTGTCCCAGGGATGCGGATCGGAGGCTTTAAGCATTCCATTCTGCCGCTGGGATTGGAGCCATGCAAAGACCGTTAAGCCCGAGAATGTATTTTGATCGGCGCAGGCAGGCAAGGGAGGGTCTGAATAGCGTCCTGTTCGAGAACATCGTGCTTTCTCCAGATGCCATGTGTCTTTTTCTCCACGTAGGCGCCAACCAAGGATTGTAAAGTCATGTTTCTCACGGAGGCCTGCCAGCGAGCTGAGAAATCTCTCCTAGAAACTGAGTTGACAAGCACGTATCATGTGCAGACGGGTCGTTCACAGCCCTCTTGACTCAAGTATCACAGGGTAACCCGAACAGGTTGGGCCCAGTCGGTCGAACACTTTTCGTCTTTGTCGAGCGGGTCTGCCGTTGAGGTGGTTGCCATAGAAGTACAGCCACTTTGCCGCGAGGCCAGCGCATGTTTTGAAATGTTGGTCGTGCAGCGCAAGTTGGGCAGAGGCATCAGTCATACGATTTGCTCAGTGAGTCAAGGCAGAAGACCGCCAGCCCTCAACGCATGGTGCTACTTTGGGTTCCTAGGTATGCGCGATGAATTTCCCTCTAATGGGCCTGAGTGGTCTGAAGTGGGCTGCAGGACGCTTGCCTGCTGTTGGCCCGACGAGCGCACCGGCCGCTTTTCCAGCGTGACCTGGACAGCCCGCTTGGTTGCAAATAGCATGGGAGCGTGCAGTGCAACTCCCTGCTGCCTCGACTTAGGGTCACAGGGCTCGGATTGTCCAAATAGAGTGGCATGCGCCTGTGCTTCAACCCTTCTGGAAGAAGGCCGGTGTGCCTCATACGTGCTGGACCTCCGATGAACCAGTTTGCTTGCTAGTTAGCCAGTTGCATCGCTCACCAACCAGTCAAGCTAGTTAAGCTATCGAGCTTGTGAACTGCTAAGCCACTCAGCCACTTCCCTCTTTAGGCAATTTGTTAGTTAGTCAGTGCCAGTCAGTGAGCGGGTTGAGTTGAGTTGAGTTGAGTTGAGTTGAGTTTCAGTCTGAGTTGAGTTGACTTGAGTTGAGCCGAGTAGTGGCTGAGCTAGACGGGTTGGTGAGTTATATAGTGAGGTCGTTATCGGCCTAGTTTGGGAATTATATGTTTGATTAGTTATCAAACACTCTTCAGCTACTTGGTTCTTAATTCGGTAGTTAGCCGGGGGGGTGGTCTAACTGGGGTGCTGCGATTTGCCAGGTTGCGGTTGCAAGGTGCCTGTTGCAGGGTGCTGCTGCGCAAGGTGGAAGGTGCAGGCTAGCGCAGCAGCTTCCAGATCTTGCGTTTGTTGCGCTCAAAATTCAGCAGTCCGATGCAGAGACTTTGCAGCGTATAGCAGCTACTCAAAAAAATGCACTCACGGTTGTCCACGACCTCCTTGCCTGACCTGGAGAGCTAGTTGCTTGATTGGCTAAGCCAACTATTTTGTAAGCTGGTTAGCTCACTAGCCAGGTGTATTCTGTTGGCTCTACCTGTAATTATCCAGGTGTGTAGCCAGCTAGGCGGTGCTATTAGTGAGTTGTTTAGGGAGTAAGCTGTGTCACTGGCTGGTTCTTGCCGGGCATGACTTCAGGCGATGTATTAATCTCCCCCCCCCCCTTCCCCCAAAGCCGAGGCAGCAGCCGGCCCAACGGCGAGCCGCTGGCACTTACGCCACGGCGTCAGCTGCTGAAGCGTTGCTGGGCAGCAGCGAGCTTTCACTTGACTTGTGATGACTTCGGAAGTCGGTGAGCTCAATCGTTTGCGTGCTTGCCACGTTTTGCTTTTTGGCTTGGGCCCAGCCCTAGAACTGCGGAAGACTGAGCAGTCAAGCATCATTTGATAGAAATGTTACAACAGGATTTCGGATAGAGCTCCCCCCCCCAACATTACAATGAGCAGAAGAATGATATGCATGTTGGAACTTCCATGGGAAGATGCCAGCTACTCTTTAACTCAGGTCCTTTCAATGCTGCCCTATGAAATTGGAGAAAATCCCCACGCCAAATGTAGCCAAGTGTGGGCAGACTTCCTAGAGGATTGTTGGGGGCAGCGCACATGCACTGAGCCGAGCGCCTTGCTCTAAAGGCGGCACCGAAGACTAGCTTTCGCCAGGCATGGCTCAGCACCCGTTGGCTGCCGCCGTGGGTGGCGCGCCTGCGGACATCATTGCTGCAGCGTCGAAGGTCACGCCTCAGCTCACGTCGCTCTTCGCGCATCCTTTGCTGCAGGCCATGCTCGCCAAAGACCAAGATGGGCCCATGTTTGACGTTTCGAGATCAATGCGGGTTATTATTTTTTTCCGGATCCATGGTTGGCAGGGATTGGTTACATATTTTTGGGCCGCGCAGGATGAACCATCAGCACCATGCGAAGAGTGACTTTGCATACTCGCGGATGCTCCATTCTGTCCCGGCTTTGTGCGCTTAGATTTTGTGGGTGGGGTGCCGGATGGCAGGACCTTGGCTCAGCCCAGGGCCACCCACCAAGGCTTCTCATACCCCATCTGGATTTCGCAGTAGGCTTGCCCGCTGTTCTTATGAAGCCAGCCGAGCATGTACAGTCTGCCTCGGGGCCAAGATGGCAAATGGCCAGCCAGATTTTGCCGAATTCAAGCCCTGACCTTGGGACCTTGGGACCTTGGGACCTTCGGACCTTCGGGTCAGGGCAACGCGCAGGCAGTTGGGCCGTGCATCTCCGGAGCTGGGGCACGCCCGGAGGTTGGAGTTCTTGGTCTTTGGAGGTAGCTGAATAAAACAAACGACGATATGCGGTGGGGAGCGTTGATATATGCCTCAGCTGCGTGTGCTTGCTTTCCAAGAAGCTCGGCGCAAGGAAGCTCTAGGTCCTTGCATTTGAGCGTGCTTCAGAAGCTTGCTTTAAAGCTTATGCCAGGATAGGAGTTGTCTGAGCCACGCCTCCCACAACTAACATAGTGACTGGGCGACTCCTCGATAGACAAACATATTCTGGGACGTTTTGCTGATTGCTGCCCACCCAGGCTGGAAACCGTGGCAAACTACTAGATTGTGGGCCGTGGGCGGTTTCTTGGGCTCTTGCAATCCTGGCCGGAGCTGGCATGGTCTGAGCTGAAGGGGTGTCAGCTAGGCTGAGTTTACCAAAAGCTGTGTGCGGCAAAAGGTGCCCCATAGCTGCAGCCGGAGCCACTCCTCAGTAGGCTTTAAAGCGTGTTAGCAGCAAGGCACCAAGTTCACTAAAAGCAGGGAAGGCGCAGGTGCAAGACTTGCTCGCGCAGAAGCGGGGCCGTCGGGCTCACAGCTCGGCCTTCCGCTTGTGGATTTGGCGCCGCGCAGAGGTCCCACGTTGGGGGAGGGGGGGGCATAGGGAAGGGCCACACCTGAACCCTGAGGATGCAGCTGCTGTGGACAATTGGGCTGGCAGCGCTGCATGGAGTGGCCTCCTCAAGCTAGCCTGTCTATCTCCGGAAGAGTTTGACGCAATGCCGCTTCGTCGCTTAGGTAGTATCAGAGCCAACGGAGGAGGATTGTTCCGAGGGCGCGCTGCGGAAAAATCGCGATGCGGACCAGAAGGTGGGGAAGCGGTGAATGTTAATGAATGTGAGTTGACTGCCGTGTCAATCTTTTTGCAGGCATGGTGCGATGCCCTCTACGGCCAAGCCTCGCAGCCTACGCTTGGAGACGAGCGCAGGCTTTGGGGCAACGACCAGGTGGGCAACCTGCAGTTGCGAGTTTGCGAAAGTTTGGCATGTCGGATGTGGGGGCTACTCAAGAACGGCATGCTGTGACGCCCTCACCTTGGCTTAATCGTGAATCCACGCTAAGCGCAAAGCAACTCTTACGTCAACAGCTGCGGGTGCGCCAGAAGGTCATCCAAGTCGGTGGAGCGATCTACGATTGCAGAGACGGCTTGGATGATGCCCCGGGCCCAGTCTCGACTGAGAGGACTGCCCATTCCAAAGTGTGTTTGCATCCGGCTCAGTCCCTCTTGGACTCTTGGCAAGGTGAAGCTCTACTGGGATGTTGAAAAGCAAGCGCACTGCTGCGCTGAGTTGGGCATGGGCTGCCCACAGAATGCGCCCCTTGGACCTAACATGTTTGCGCTTTTAGGTTCGCAAGGGGGCTTTTGAGGATTTGTGCCAGCTTGTGCTCGCCGCAGCTCAAGGAGTGAGTGTGAGCTGAGGTTTGACTGTGAAAGTGGCTATATGAACTGGGTCCATGGTTGGTCACCTGGCAAGAAGATATGGTGTTGCATGCACTCCAACCGTGGCTGCCCGCCGACGACCGAAACGCGGACAAGCACGGCG